>JAAVUH010000210.1:0-98198 GCA_014899045.1 Fusarium palustre
CCTTATTTTTCTATTTAAATAAGGGGATTTTAATAAGCTGTTTTATTTAATTAAGCTTTATATATATAATTGAGAGCTCGGCCAATCAGGGTGCCTCATTGGATAACAGCATGCATTGCGAGCCATGACTTCGCTGTGAGGCATCAGGCGGAGGTGACATGCGTAAGGTGGCATACTTGCATACTAATTAATCTCATCATTTTGTTTTCTCTTTAGGCAATTGATGTCAATGAACTTGCTGACCGACAAGTTACCAGCGGTGGACATGATGAAGTGGACCTCTGCTCCCTGGCATCCTGGGTCGTCAGCCGTTATGGTTGCCTCCCGAGCCTGATTTAGGTTGATTGGCCATGAAGCGACGAGAGAAAGTGTTGTTGGCTGCACAGTTTGTTTCAGCCGCAGATCCTGGAAGTAGCCACGAATTTGAGCAGTCCAGCGGCCTCCCCCTCGTTCCCATTTTCAACCCAATTTCTTGTTCACAATCAACATTGCTTAGGATACTTGTGCAAGAGCCCTCATCCTTTTTCTACACTTCGAAGGTCATCTCTTTGCTTAGATTATACGAAACACAACCGTCACTCGAAGCCTGACGACTGCCAGCTCTACATTGCAAAACGTCGACTCCAAAATGCCCAGCAAGAACAAAGGTCCTGTCTTTCGCGTTACTGGCCTGCCAGCCGACCGACCTGATCAAGACCTGAACGTCGCGTTGAGGATGACTATCGACGACAATCTATCAGATGAAGAGAAATCGCAACTGAGCTTTTCTACAACTATCGTACCGTCTTGCTACGATGATTTAGAAAGGGTTGCACTGGTAGAGTTTCACGACGGCGTTCCTGGTTTCCTGTCCAAACTAGTTGTAGATCCGCTGGAGACTTGGCAGGTCGAGATGGACGATGAAGACATAACCTTTGATCAACACTTTCTTGGATTCACACAATTATACAGTCCAAAGTCCGATGCACCAATCACCGCAGAGTATGTACAGTTTCACGCAGGGTGTAGCATGCTCTTGTTACTCCCTAAGTATTGCCCTCTTAATACTAATTCGTTATGCTCAAGTATTATTGCAATAACTGGTCTTGACGGACATGCATATGGTTCATGGAGAGGCAAAGGAAACCTTGGACGTATGTGGTTACGAGATTTTCTGTCTAAAGATTTACCACGCTGCCGCACTATGATCTATGGGTACAACTCGAAGCTATCGAGCCACGGCATTGGCATGATTATGGATTATGGCCGGGAGTTGATTGAAGAGCTCAAGAAGATCCGAAATTCAGATGAGGTGAGCATGTCTACATCGTGGTAAAATGATCGCACCAGTATGGAACTAACGGACATCACGCCCTAGGTGAGACAACGACCGGTCTTTTTCGCTGCACATAGCTTTGGTGGTATTGTCCTTGCCCACGTAGGTTATCCATCGGGACTTTCATACATAATGCTGAGCGACAAACTAGTGTCTCGTCAAAGCGGTCCAAACAGACGAAGGCGATCATCCAACGATAGCCAACCTTCATAGGGCTACGTATGGGATGCTTCTGTTTGGTATCCCGCACAAAGGGCGAGTGGTAAATGATATCCAGAAAATGCTGGCTGGGGAAGAGAACCATCCGCGAAGCGCACTACTTGATCAGATCAGAGACAAATCCGACCTGCTATCATATCAGCTGAATGATTTCAAGAATCTCATTCGAGATCGCAAGGTCGTGAGCTTCTACGAGACTCGACAGACTAGGCAACTTGAGTTTGTATGATAGCCTATTATAAGTAAGATCGGAAGAGACGGCTAACTTTCACAGAATAACGAAATGAAACGATGGGAGAGGACTGGTGGCTTCGTTACGTCCGTGAATTCCGACTCAGCTCTTCTTCAACTTCCAGACTCTATGGAGGAAAAGATCCCGCTTGATTCTGATCACTCTACGATTGTCAAATTTGACAACAAGAATAGCCGAGGATATACCAGTGCGCGGGATAAGCTTAAACAGTTTGAGCGAGACGCTCCCAAAGTGGTTATGGCTCGTTTTTGTAAGTAGCTCGAATTGTGGAAAGAGAAAGCATCGTATTCTCATTATTTTTATGCTTAATTTTGGCTAACGCTTCTTCAAGTACCAGTAAGAAAGGGGCCGAAGCCATTCATCATGATTCCGTTTCAAAGAGACCTCGAATTCGTCGGCCGCGAAGGTATTATTGCAAAGATCGTTGAGCATGAAAAAGCATCCGTCAATAGCCACAGCAGAGTAGCCCTTGTCGGTCTAGGAGGCGTTGGGTAAGTACTACTGTAAATCTCCAGGCGGGGAGTCATGCTCATTTCTTCCAAGGAAATCCCAGATTGCCATCGAGTATGCATACAGAGTCAGGGAGTCCGCACCACAAACTTGGGTTTTTTGGATACATGCGGCAAATACTGCAAGATTTGAAGAAGCCTACAAAAACATTGCAAGCAAAGTCGGGATACCCGGATGCGAGGACCCAAAGGCTGATATCCTCAAGACGGTATACGACTGGTTATGTGATGAGAACAACGGCCAATGGCTGATGATACTCGACAATGCCGACGACGACGAATGTTTCTTCGACCAAACAAAGCCACTCGAAAGGTTTCTCGCCCAAACAGCAAACGGGAGGCTACTTATTACCTCGAGGAACAGAACTGCGGCAACCAACCTTGTCGGGTCACACGGTCGTGTCCTCCAAGTGGAGCCAATGGATGAGAAGGACGCGTTGGCACTGCTTAATACGAGAGTATTACTTGACGAGTCCAACCAAGCTGATGCAAAGACACTGGTTCAAGCTCTGGAATGCATACCTCTCGCCGTCACGCACGCCGCGGCTTATATCAAGGCGAGTGCACTCATGACGATATCAGATTACCTCGAACTATTCAGGGAAAGTGACGCCCATCTGGGTAGTTTCCTAGGCAAGGATGAATTCAAGGACCTCCGGCGAGACAACAGCACACGACATGCCGTCACGGCGACTTGGCAGATCTCCTTCTCTCAGATCCAGAAGATGGAGCAGTCAGCTGCAGATCTGCTCGCATTAATGAGCATGTTCGATAGACAAGGGATCCCGATATCCTTGCTACGACAGGGTACCAGTAAATCAGATTTTGAGGACATCTTGAAGCCACTTATAGATTTCTCTCTCGTGAGGGTGGAGATCGGAAAGACATCGGTTGGAATGCATCGTCTAGTCCAGCTGGCAATGAGAAATTGGCTCGAGATGGACAGACAGTCAAGCCAACCTCCAAAAACGGACTCTCCCCGTGGAAACTACTCCATATGGGCTCAACGTGCTCTCGAAATAATAACCTATGCCTATCCGTACGGCAAGTTTGAGACTCGAGAAGTGTGTTCCAAGTACCTCCCACATGCTTACGCTGTGCTGAGGAACAATAGTAGTGGTTCAAAAGAGGGAAAAGCGTTAAGGGCAAGTCTACTTTCTTGTGTCTCAGGCTATTGTCAATGTGAAGGACGACTGGAGGAAGCCGAACAGTACCAGGCTGAATCGTTGAAGTTGACGGCAGAGGTTTTTGGTCCAGAAGACCCTTCTACGATCGGCAGTATGAGCAACCTGGCATTGATATTTTTGTGTCAAGACCGATTGAAAGAAGCTGAAAAATTAGGCGTGGAGGTAGTGCAAATGAGCAAGAGGGTTCTTGGAGAACAGAACGTGGGTACACTAACGCGTATAGTCATTCTATCAACGATATACAGGAGCCAAGGTCGATGGAAAGAGGCGGAAGAGTTCGGGGTACAAGTGTTAGAGTCAATGAAGAGCTCATTTGGCGAAGAGCATCAGGTCACGTTGACACTTATGAATAATCTGGCATTGAATTACTACAATCAGGACCGATTGAAGGAAGCAGATGAGATGGGATTACAAGCGCTGAGAGGAAGTACGAAGACCCTTGGTAATGGGCATCCCTACACACTGATGACCATGACGATCCTAGCAAGAATATACAGCCACCAAGGGCGATGGAAGGAGGCCGAGGAACTCCAGGTATTGACGGTGCAGAAATTGAAAGACGCACTAGGAGAGGAACACCACAATACTCTAGTAGCTATGGGGGACTTGGCGTCGGTATATATGATTCAAGAGCGATGGGAGGAAGCAGAAAGGCTTCACATGGAAGTTGTAGCAGTCATGAAGAAGACAACGCGAGCAGAGGATAATCTTACGTTGAGCATTATGGGAAATCTCGCATCAATTTACAGTCGCCAAGGTCGATTAGAAGAAGCAGTGGAGCTTTCAGTAAGTGTAAGACAGACAAGTCGAAGGCTATTGGGGGAGGAACACCCGCATACCCTGGTGCATATGAGTAACTTGGCGGTAACATATTTACAACAGAAACGATGGAAGGAAGCAGAAGAACTTGCGATGCAAGCATTAGAAGCACAGAAGAGGTTACTTGGTGCAGATCATCGGGACTCGCTGAAAAGCATGAGCATTCTGGCTTGCATATGGAAACAGTACGGTAGGGCCGAAGATGCTATAGCCCTTATGCGGAACTGCATCGTCACAATGCAACGAGTCCTCGGTACGGACCATCCAATGACATTGAAATCGGAAGCCTTTCTTACCAAGTGGGAGAATAAAACCAATCTACAGTAGATACGGCTTAATTTAGGTAGCTATTTAGAGGAACGATAGATTTGATAATTTCTCACATGGCTCCAGCGCGATTCATCCAGCCATGTTTACATGCATCGTCTAGACACGGGGCCCCCCTGAACTCACGCTCACTCATGGAAAATAACCTCCTCAAGCTTTGGCCTTACAGCTCGAAGGCGAATGAGCACCCATTTGCTGTCTCATCCATACGCTTAGTTGATGGATTAGCTTCAAAGGCAGTGATGCCCATAGATCTGTCCCTGACGGAGGCGTTAATTACGATCGAGATCCCTCTGGTCACCTTGGCTATCGTCATCGCGACTTACCGCCCATCCTCGAGTACCATCGAGACGTGTGCATACCCCTATGTTATGGCATCAGATTGCTTATTTACCAAGAAGCGTCTCGGTAATGGACGGTATGAGAGATCGTGAGTAAGTGACTCTGATCGAAAACTCATCTGGCTCGAGATAATCACTAATTTTGTCTAAATCCCCGAGGTATGCATGAAGCTCAGGTTGTATGTGGATCCCGCTTATACTTTGGACTCTAGGATCTATTGATCGCGGCAAATACTTGGCCATTGAAACTCAACACACACTGGAAGAAAAGTGAAAGACTCTTGTGATTTCGATACTCGGAGGATTTTCAGATAGTCTGACTGTATTGATGAATTCATGTCTATGATCCGCTCATGTCGGGGTTCAAATATGCCCGCTCAAATACATTTCATCTCAAGGTAAGACTGCCTTTACACGATATTGGAATGTCATACTACAAAAGTACAGAAACTCATGTAATCCGAGTCAGTGAGAAATGCGCTATTGAATATTATGAGTTGATATGATACAATGTATTTTCGTCATGACTCCTAACAGCTACCCTGTACGTCATGGAAACAAGAATGATAATTTTAATTAGAACAGTGCTTTACTTTTGTCTTTTATTGCATACATCTACAATTCAGTTTCCAACTAATTTTTCAAGGTAATTATAATGCTTCTCCTCGTTTTATAACTTATGTCCTCGAGGAAGTGCTCCCACACACTTTTCGTCAAACAAGACCCTTCGTCTTGTTCATGATCGCCTGTGAAGACGAAAACTGTGGACTGTCAAGTTCGAAGATTATGTGAGCTATATGGGCACAAGTAAGTACTTTGCTCACCAGCGAGAGTTCCTCGCCAGGCCACGGTTTCATTAACTGGATTTTTGACATTGAGCGGTTCTTGACTACCTACATTGAAGAATGAGGCAGCTAGGAAAAGAAGCTAAAATCGATGATACGGCTTAGGGTCCATCACCCCTGCATTAGTGTGCTTGCCATTACATGTAGGGCGCGGTTTCTTAACGGTGAAAACTAATATCTTCCTTCTAGTTTCAATCAGTACGCTTTCCAAATTGCATCATTCCTGATTGAGGCTAGAGATTCGACAAAAAGGAATGTCATTAGTCAAATAAAGTGGTTTGAGTTTTTGCGGAAATGAACGTTCTTAACTAGATTCGGTAACTGCCGAAACAAATGGTCAGTGCCGATGGGTCAAGTTGATCTTCCTGACTGACCATCCTATTAGATTCTGACAGTAGGTTCCCTGTGGATATCATGAACCTCCACTCACATCTTCAGCTGGCAAATTCGACAGGCCGACAACATGGGCGGTTTCGCTCCCATTTCGGAACCTTATTTTAGTAAGGCTTTCTTCTGGAGACCATGCAATATTTAAAGGTATTGACATCTTACCAACTGTCGATCCCCGGCAACTCAACACTCTTTTTCTCTACACTCCTTTGAAGCTATCATCTTACCATTTCTCAAGATGCAAATCGTTCAGTCCACACTCTTTGCTGCGGCTTTGACTGCTTCCGTCAGCGGTGCCAAGGTTGAACAGCGCGATATTGACGAATGCACCTCAGCAGCCAGCGGCCTCGTCGGCGTCATGAGCGACATGCCAACTGCAGACAAGACACTCGAGAGCTTCCTCGCCAAGCAGACTGATTTTGACGCTATCGCCGACTCCTGCGTTATTCCTGCCGTCACTGGATCTATGGCCAGCGCATACACGGCCTACGCCAAGTCTATGGAGAGCTGGGTTTCTGAGTTTATGGACGATCTTTCTAGCGTCTACGACGCTTGTAGCGATGTTCCCGAGGTCCAGGAGCAGCTTGAATCTTATGCCATTCCTACCAGCGGATTGTGCTCTTCGTACGCTTGGGCCACCGCTTCCGCCACGGATATTGCTACCGCTACCGCCAAGGCCACCAAATCTGTCGATGATTCAGTCACCAGCTCAGTCACCGAGACTGCCTCAAGCACCTCTACTCCCAGCAACGTTGCTGAAAACTCCACTGGACGCAGCACTGGGCTCGGAGCTATTGCGATTGCCGCTATTGCCGGTTTAACTGCAGCTGCAGCTTACTAGGTAAGGAATTTACTTTGTATTAAAATCTATAGTAAATTGGGCTGACATGACTTTTTGTTCAATAGAATACGGAGGGACTGGCAGCCACTTAAAGGGACTTTACATCTACATCTTTCTTAACTAAGAAGAAGATATCTTCATTCGTACTTCTTATTCAATCTTTATATGATACTTTACCACGTAACGATGAATCCAATCAGACTCATTGAGGGAAAAAGACATAGTAGGGCTTATGATACTACACTACAGTAGTCAGAAACACGTAAGCACTAACAGAGTATCCTTGCCGTTAACGCACTACAAAAAATTGTTTCCTACCATTTTCACCTCATTCTGCAACATTCCATTTCCCAATCGTATTGCTCTCTCAATTCCCTACGTCACAACGAGACATGACGACAACTATTAAGAATGGAGAGTTCTCTTACAACCCTCTGGATACCAAAGACTTCCCCATCCGTGTCCTTCAGGTTGAGTCGGGAAATGTCTCAGAATCTCTTCAATGCACGCTCGTGAACTACGCAGATGCAATTGAACGAGGCTGGACTTGTCTCTCGTACACTTGGGGTACCGAGCCGCCGACGAGAGAGATAACAATCAACGGCGTGTCTTTCCCGGTGCGACTGAATGTCTACAATTTTTTGCGAGAAGCTCAGCGTCGTAGTCTCACAAATTTGTGGATTGACTCGATATGTATTAATCAGTCCGACACGGAGGAACGTAATGCCCAGGTAGGGCTCATGAGTCGGATTTTTAGCGAGGCAAAATTGGTCATAGTCTGGCTCGGTCAGACTTCGCCGGCCTTGGAGCGTGCCATCACACATCTGGACTCGAACTTTCCTGCTAATACAGTGACTATCAGGGCGGCGGCCGCCCAGCCTGTATGCTGCCAGTTGTCACCGGCCGAATGTTCCTCGCTTTTTGAAGCCTGTGGTGCAGCCATATGGACACGCCGATGGGTAAAGCAAGAGATCATGCTGCCTGAGAAGGTCATCTTATTCTGCGGTAAGGCATCTATCAGCATATCTGTCTTTTTTGCAGCCATGGACGCTTTAGTCGATTATGGAACATTGCATAGCCACACTATACCGGCCTCACAGGCTTCCACTTCTTCAGAGGCAGACTGTTCTGTAGAGAAGCAAGATGAGCCGACGGCCTGTTTCTTCGATCAAAACAACTATGACCAATTATATCGCCAGTGCGCCAACGTACTAGCTTTCTACTCCGCTATACGTTCCAAGGGCTATCAGATACAGCTCCCTATGTTACTGAAGATGTTTCAAGACTCCGAATGCACAGATTTCCACGATCATGTCTACGCCTTTCGTGGTGTGATGGAGCAAGGCGCGTCATTGCCGGTGGACTACAACATATCAAATGACGACATTTTTCTTGACACGCTCGACTTTGTTGCCCAAACTACGCATCCTCGCCTACGTGGCACAAGCGCGGCCGAGAGGGATCTGCTTGTTGACTTGTACAGAGGGTTCAATTTCACCACAGAGGATCTTGAAAACATCTTTCGATTCGGCAAAACCGCCTTGTTAATCCAGGTTGGCTACAACTTCGACATGCTCCGGAAAGAGATAACAGTCTGGAGTTTTCTGGACTCTGTCACCGATCCGGATGAATTCATGGCATCACCTTGGAGAGAGACTACGCTATGTAGAGGCTGCAGAAAGGTGTTAGGCGACCAAGACATGGACGAGTATCACACGGTTCTCAACCAACTACGCCCAGATCCTGACTTAATACACCGCGGTGTATGGTTGTATGGACTCCGAAGCTGGGAAGTGGCTGGTCTCAAATGTCTTCGTGCCGTATATACGCCAGATTGGTTGCACGGGTGCAGTGAAGATAACTTTAAGCTGTTGCAGAGCGACATTCTGGGGGGACAGGCCCTGAGGGCGATGTCATTTGAGACATGTGGGAAAGATCAAGAGCTTGTAGATTGGCTGCATGAGGTAAAGAACCACCTGGTTGTTATGGTCACTGATCAAGATGATGCAGCTTATCAGATACAAATCTTCATTATGCCTCTCTGCCAGACAGAAGAATGTCTCCTTGCAGAAAAGCCTAGTCCGGCAGTTGAAAGTTCATAGAAATCAAGACCGCATACTCGATTTTAGATTCACTTCATCTCTAACTTAGTGTCTATATGTTATCGTAGTCGCTAGAAGTGTGCACACAATTAGATATGTAGCATCTTAATGTTGATCTTGCCTTTAACTCAGCCTCTGGTAGACTCGAAGTATTTCCGAGACTTTATCTTATTTCCGGTACTGTAACAGTAAGAGAACAGGCATTCAATAACGTCTTTCAATCTTTCCAACCTGCACAACTTTGACTTTGACAACGTATCACCATGCCGCATTATCGTCATTCCTCCCCCTAACCTGCGAAACCCTATGCCTCGCGCTTGAAAAGATCATATAGCTGACTATGTAGCGTTGAGCAACCCGATGATAAAGCAGAGAGCGGCTGGTAAGTCCACCGTAAGGGATCTCTTAACATGCATCTTCAGCCACATTTCCAACGATTCCGTACTCTGCGCATCGCCATCGTTACGCCGGATTTTGGCCAGCAATTTGGTCGCCGTCGGACCAAAGACAAGCATATGACCGGCCGCAAATAGTGTTCCAGCCATGTAAGACAGGATGGCAATCAGATCGCCGGTGTCCTTCCAGATGTTAATGGCATTTGCCGATCCACTCGCCAAGCTAAGTGTGAAGCTTCCGAATACGACTTTGGTTCCTGCTGGAGCCCAGTTGGTGAACCATAGCGGTAGCAGCTCATTGGCCTGCTTTTGGTATTGACGTTTTGTCCAGCAGGAGAGAAAGAAATATTCGTCGTAGGCAAATTGCAGACTGACTATTGATGATATGACTGGTAAGAGGCGCAGGAGCTTAATTGGCAGAATTGTTCCAAATAGAATTGACAGCAGGACAACTGAAAGCAAGAGTTTTATGACTTGCTGTGATGTCTTGCTGGGTGCAGACTGCGTGCGATTCATTACGCAGGGTTGGAGTGTTTGATCAACGTGAATAGAGACAGACTAAATTGATGAAAGGGGGGAAATAAGAGGGGGAGAACTTCTAAGAAGATATGTATTTATAGTCAAGTGTTTGGGTAGGTTGGCACCACCTGTATTGTGCTAGCTCTGAGTAAGCTGAGACGAAGTTGGTGATCTTGACGTGATTTCTTTTCATGTTTCAACCTATGAGAACGGTCTTGTACCTCCGTAAGCGCGTTGCCTAGTTAAACCTAAGCTTAGATACTTGCACCATCCGCGTTTAGATAAGGACTTGGCCACATTGCCTACGGACTTGTCTACCCCAATGGCTATTGCCGTTGGACTTGGCCTCCACATCACTTTTATCAGGACTCCTCATAGAGACTGCTATGTCCGCCCTCAGGATACACTACATTTGCCTCCGCCCCTTCGTACCTCTTCAGCCAATAACCTGAACTCCAAATTGTCCTCCTCCGTTTCCAAACGCTCCAAGATCCTGTCAGGGTCGGCGTATATAGTGCCATACTTCTCATCCTCCATTGCGTACGGCCAGAGACAAAAGTCTTTTTCCTCCTTTGCTCTTTTACGAAAGTTCTTCAATTTCTCATCCTCATCATCCGGCGGTACCCAGGGTCCATCGCCATACCAATAACCTTCGTCTTGAGTTATAGGCTGGTCCTTTGTTGGGATGCACATAATCTCCGCAGGTGCCTTTATAGCTTGACGTACAGCCTTCCACAAGTCCGCCCATCTGGGTTGCTGCGCGCCGTTTATATCAAGGTCCAAGGCTACACAGGCTGTGATGTGAATTTCGGATAGTTTGCCATGTACCTGTTTGAGAAAGTCTGTGAGGACTGACGTTACCGCTAGGCCGTGGACGTGCACAACGCGTAGCGCTGGTAGGGAGCCCGGAGCGAGGTACAGTGATTCACCGCCACCAAGGAAGCCAGATTCGTCAGCTCGGATTTCCAAGTATTCTAGGTTGTTCGCATGCCCAAGCATGGTATCTGGCAAATCATTGAAAAACCCTCTGAAGCCAGGGAGCGTATTGGCAGCCCATCCAAATCCATTGTCGCCGCCATAGGTATGAAGAGTCAGCTTCTTCAGCCTACCCAGATATGTGGACCATTCAGGTCTCTGCCAGAAGGAGGTTTTCCGGGGCAAGAAGTTCAAAATCTTCAGGTCATCAGCAGTCGAGATGGTAGCAATATCATGGTACATTTCCCAAAGTGCTGCTCGCCAGGGATACTTCTTCTCTTTGGTCTTAACCACCTCCCAATCTTCTGGCTCACAACAGAAGTAAATGGAGTTAGTCTCCATGTCATTGTCATCCCAATCCGCTTCGAGTTCGAAATCTTCTTCGCCGTTGGTATAGAGCGTGAGGGTTTTGCAGCGTGGTAAAGCTGTAAACCGGATTAAATCGTGGACGATCGATATGTCGGTTTCGTTTCGAGCCCAGACTGACGCAGGAGGGTTGATCCAGTACCAGACGCGGCTAATTTGTGTCTCAGAACCGCTTTCCCCACTTTCCTCAGTTTCGTCTTCACTTGTTTCAGCTTCAGCTTGGGAAATGTGCTTAGTTTCGTCGTCATTCTCTTGTCCACTTGTTGACACATCCATATCGGAGGCTTTGTCCCCATCACTGTCATCCCCCTCGTCACTTTCATCCTCCTCCTCTTCCTCCAATTCATCTTGAATAAACAATTCATCTTGAATGGGCAGTTCATCTTGAATAAACAATTCATCTTGAATTTGTCGTCCCAGCTCATTTGGATAAAAGGCCACATTCAGTCTTAACTCCAAAACATGTGTTCCATATTTGTTGACGATCGTTGGGATAATATGGTCCTCTTTGACCGGGCAATTGACTCGGAGGACCTTGAAAAGATATGGCGCTATAGCTGACCGGAGGCCTGAGTTAGCCAAGCTGAGGCTCTTCCGATCATCTAGATCAAGGTGGTCAGAAATGCCAAAGAGCACTTCGGGAGGTAAGCTTTCCAGCAATGATCTAGACATTGTTGTGGTTGGGAAAATGATGAGCGAGAAGTGATCCCACCTCAGCCCTTTACGTAACTATTGGGCAGCTGAAAAAAGAAAGTCCGGGGATATCTACACTATTCCATAGGCTGGAATTTGCCGAAGCCTTTGCGATCATAGAGGCCAGGGGTAGTTACAGGGGCCCAACTAGGCCAATACAAGCCTAGACTTAGTGGTTGGTGCCTGGGATTTATCGGATGCGACGTTTGTTGGACCCGTTCAGTGAAATTGATCTGTATTTGCCTGTCTTGTCTTTGTAGATGTTGTGGATTGCTCGCCTAGCAATTAACTACTAATTGCGTAGTATAGGGGAGCTTCGGTTCAACGTTTTCAGTCAACCTTGCGCAGTCAGAAATTCACATTCATGTCATTAGGGCTAACTAGTTAGAAGGGCTGCCTGGCGACCGTCCGACAAACAACCGCCCCCATTTCACCCTGTCCTTCTGGTAGAACTCGGCACATTATATTTGCATTCGAACAAGTGCCGGTAAAACACGCCAATCCATATTCTGGTGGATAAGTGTTCGAGCTCAGAGTTCTTAAGCACCTAAAGCTATCCTATCTTGCTTCAGGCGCTTTTTACATAGCTTTCCTAGCTTCACGTATGCCTCGTAAAGACGGGCTGTCGCTTGTTTGTTATCTCCACGGACTGCAAGCTCGAGATATTCAATTGCAACGCGATATTTCTCTTCTAGATAGCAAGTTTAGCACATCAACAAAGAGTGTGTGAATTGAGGATCCTACCGCATTTTAGATCGAGATCAGGAACAATCATAATTGGCTCGTGCTTATAATCGCCTCCGGGCTCAGCTATCCCTTCCAAGACAGAGCTGCCGAAAAGATAAGCAGCCATGGAGTCGCCATCTCGAGCCCGCTTCTTGAGATATTCTATATGATCATTAGGTAGCTGGCAGTTAGAGGGCAGCTCCTTCTTCTCCGTAACATCATCAAGGCGGTCTAGAACTTCGCCATCGATGTTTCTATCGGAGTCATTGAGAGACAGCTGCTCGGCAAAGGGTGTTTGTAGGATATCGAGTAGATGATTCTTCACATCCATGGCAGGTGGGCGTTTTCTCGGGTCTTTGCTGCAGCATCTCTGGACTAGAATGGCAACTTTCGCGTAAACTGGATTCGGTTGATCGGAATCCCAAGGAAGTTCGCCAGTTTCGATAGATTGTTTTATTTGTGTCACTTTCTCACCTTGTATAACCTTTTCACCAATGTCGAAAGGTGGTTTTTGGGTGACGCATTGCCAGATCAGGATGCCCAGACTAGGCATGGTTAACGGTTTCTGCTCAGGTAGTAAAAGATACGATATAAGCCCATACCTCCAGATATCTGTCTGTATTGTATGCTGTCGAATTCGTTCTACTTCCGGAGCTTGATATCTTGCATCATACTTTTCTCCAGTGGTGCGTTCCTTCATCTGTCGCATGATCATGTCAACAACTAACATCCATCATTGAGTGACACTAGTACGTACCAGCCTAGCTTGCTCAACTTCAGTCAAATACGGTATCAACTGCGTGCCCTCTTTCACCAACAGGACGGTTTGATCTGTTAGATTCTTCAAGAGGATTTCTACCGAGTGCATGTAAGCCATCGTTGTGGCGACATCAGCGGCCAACCTGACTCGATCCGAGACATTTTCCAGACAGCCCTCAGTTGAAAGTGCCTTTGCTAGAGAGGGACAATCTCGGAGATCTTGGAACACAAACCATCGTTTATTACCATGCCGAGCTAGGCCATAAAATGGATGCACCCCAGTGCGCGCTGAGAGCCTGGAGTAGATTGCCACATGTCTTGGGCCCTTTTCGCCGAATCGCATCAGATTTTCTTTTACAGTGTCACAAACAACGGGCACTGAATTTGAGTTTGAGATTTGGAGGGTCCCGGTGATTTTGTCGGCTGTTGCGTTGGTGATTTGGAGACGTATGTCACCGTCTTCAAAGTCGACAGGAGCATCCTCTATGGCGTCGCTATTCTCCTGATTCTTCTTGAGGTCTTCCAGAATTTTGAGCTTATCGAGAATCTCAAGGCGATACTGGTCAGCCCGATCAATATGCTGGCGATTTTCATCCAGCAGCCTGAGGATGCCCCCCTTGGAGTCAAGCTTTTCATCCGTTAACTACATTGACAAAAGGTATTTCAGGAGGGAACTGACAGTATTCTCAGCTGTTAAGTAGGTAGTCC
This sequence comes from Fusarium palustre, assembly GCA_014899045.1. Classification (NCBI taxonomy): domain Eukaryota; kingdom Fungi; phylum Ascomycota; class Sordariomycetes; order Hypocreales; family Nectriaceae; genus Fusarium; species Fusarium palustre. Next base: position 14,290 of record JAAVUH010000210.1, read on the forward strand.
ATACCAGGAGGTTCTTTGCTACTCCAGGCAAACTGTCTCGCCAGAAGACTTCCAGTGTCTTGTTTGCCCTTGATCTTTCGCAGTTTTTGATGCATTTCTCAGCTTCATCGAGTGCGTGGACGAGCTTGGACCACACTCTGCTGTCTCTTGTAGAACTTGGTTCTTTCTGGAGTATTTCCCTCAATAAACTAACGATGTAGCTGATCTCCTCGCACTGGTTATTGAGTGTCCCGGCTCTGTCAATGATTCGGTCGATCCTAGACAGGATATCAGATGCACCACTGTAAGCAGCTAAAGCCAGTTCAGCCATTTTTACGCTTGCTGTGATGTTTTGTGAGGCTTGTGAAGCAAATCTTGATGGTTGCGTGAAGTAATGTGGGAAGAGTTCAGCTTTCTTTTGGAAATCAGGCTCCGAGCGGCGACCGGTCAGAATGGCCTCAACGTTTCTTTCAGGCCATTTACACGTGTTTCCTTCGCATTGGACGCCACTACATCAGCGTCACATCAAGTTGATTAACTGTCATGGCGGTCATCCCTCTACAAGCGGAGGATGAGTGGCAGTCGAAAGGGAGATAATTTCAACTATCCACATATTTGAGCTCAAACTTTCCATATTCCAATCAAAATTTTCCATTGATGATACGCAGAATGCAATCGCATATCGAAATGACAGAATATCTGGTTCCCATGATGGACTTCGAGAAAAGTATGGTAATGGAGGTCCAGGCATATCTCAAGGACCGGGATGAGGCAACAGTCAGCCAAAGTAGCAACGTCCGGGCTTTCGACAATTGGAAGTGGAGTCAGCTCATCCAAGATTACTTACGTGACTGTCTCGACACTGAAGGTGACCAACTTCGTCTTGAAGCTGGCGGCAGTCGCTCTCGTGCATACAGAGGGTGCTTCGTTGGGCTCGAGAATGATGGACACTATGGAAAACATCGCGCAAGAATTACTCACATTCAGGATATGAACCCCAATTTCCTCGACAACTTGGGAGAAAAGTTGTCTGACTCTATTAAGGCAGTCCCTGACCCAAATGATGAGGAATGCTGGGATATCTTGAACAGCATTGTCGAGGCATTCGGTCGGCCTTGGGATACACCCGAAGAGCTCGATCGCCATTTCGGCAAGTTTGACATTTTTTCTTTGATTCGGACGTACTTTCTTCACAGTCTCTATCCTCTCAACGCCAATAGTATCAGTGAAACCATCACCTCTCATGATGCCTTTCTCAAACACTATACCCTCATTGAGGATGACGTCCAAGGCGACCAACTGGGCTCAGAGAATCCTTCCAACCATCGAATTATCAAGAAGAGAAGGAATTTTACGAGCGACCTTTCAGAGGGAGAGTTGCTCGTATGTCAGTTGCAGGCCTTTCACAATCAATACTGATCAGTTGCAGGCACAAATTGCAAACCCGACCACTCATGACATCCAGACAGACAGAGATATAGTACTGCAACGACCGTATATTTAGATTTGTATTCAGTCTCTAATCACTCTTTAGGGTCTCCTCCTTCGACTGGCTTTTGCCAACAAACAATACCCCGATCCAAGGGCATATTTGAGCTATTTGAAGTATGATGATTTGGAACCTACCTCATGGTCCAGCCTTGAGGGCACCGTGTCGGGACCCGACGGCTATTCAATTAACAATGAAGGCATCAGTGGATGGGTAACCTGGAAACCACCTCGCGACGGATTTTCTTTTAATTATCACTTGAATGTCGAGGACGAGATCTTTGAATATACGTTAAGGACTGGTTGGCTACTCCCAGGACACAGTGTTGATGGTAAGATTATTTTCTCGATGACTCGGCTGGAACAAAGCAACCTTATTCCAGAGCTAGATATGTACTGGTCGACTTGGGTAAGCACCGTCCTTTCGCTCCAGCCACGAAACGGCAATATTTATCTTCCTCTTAGAATGATTGTGCGGTCACAAAAAGCCACTCAGGGGAAGTCTTCGTTTTGCAAACTCTACCAGGCATGCGGTTCAGAGGTAGAGCCGCCAAGTTCGATCATGCCACTGCTGTGACCCATTTGAGGAACATGATTGAAGCGCACGCTTCCCGTACCCTGGATCAAAACCGAGTTAAAGAGCTCCTCGGCATGGAACCTGGGTATACGCCGTTGTTCGAAAACTCGCTTCGAATCATACCTGAGGAACAGTTGACGCCAGTAGATTGGAACAATCCGCTCGGGACAGGAGCAAATGGCAAGGTTTATGCATCGACCTGGCAAAATCCAGGGGGCATTCTTTCAACGTCGATTCCCTCTCAAATCGATGTTGTTCTCAAGGAAATTGTCCCAAGTGAGAGTAATGCTCCAAAGTCTCTCCAGATGTTTATGAAAGAGGTCTGGTTTGCTGACCTTCCACTTTACTATTTGTCTGAGCTAGCGACTGATGACCTATTGTAGCTGAACTCTACATACACAGCTCTTGGATCCCAGCCCATGTGTTGTGTCAGATTCCTTGGGATCAGGCAGGTAACAAAATTTCCAGGCAAAGGTGTCAAATTACTCCTGGTATTTGAACGCGCTACTCAGGGTGAGGTAATGCCATTTCTGAATAAGCATTTGCCGCCTCTCCATTTCCTCGACTTCTGGAGAGAACTAACGGACTGCCTCATGTCTATTGCTACCGGCCTAGCTTTCATACACAAGCACGGGGTGGTACATAGGTACGTGCCTTCTTGATCAGCCAAACGGGCCTCTGAGAGCCGAGTAGCTAAATTTGATTCTAAGGGATTTACATTTGGGTAATGTTTTAGTCACCGACAAATTCTTCCCGAATGATGTTGAACTTCCTCACCAGAACTCCTACGTCATCAGTGATCTCGGCGAAGGAAAGGAACTTGGTCAACAGTCAATAGGGCTGGCAAGCAGCGAGACAGCGTTTGCGAATTATGGTCCCGAGGATTTCAGAGCACCCGAGATACAGCAGGGCTTGCGCAACATAGACGCTTTTGCGGCCGAAGTATTTTCCTTTGGCGTCGTGGCATATAAAATTGTCGCTTTTAGTACCCTTGTCGGTTCGCGTGAGATACCTAGTCACGTCAGAGCTAGTGCATCAGAAGACATGTCCGGCATGGAGTCCAACGATAACCATATTGTTCCTCGGGAAATTCGAAAAATTATATCGTCATGTCTTTCACGGCAAGGCTCCGAGAGACCAGATATGGAAAATGTCTTGGATGGTTTAGAAGAAATGACGCTGAAGTTTACGAAAGACAACATAGAGGGGAAAGAAGGGCTAAGTGTAGAATGGAGCTATTGGGATTGGCAGGCCACATGGAATGCTGCTCGAAATTTGGAGGATTCGGATTCTTCAGACAGCTCTGACTCTGATTGAAAAGGATGAACTGCAGAATTGATTAAAAAGGTGGTGGACTGAGAAAAGAATAGGACACATGTTTGTTAGTTGAAATCGCTTCACCGTTCTATTAATAGGGCTAAATTGACAATTAATTAGCTATGTGATGTACCTTTAATCAAAGCTAACATTAAAAAATAACTATATTTTAAACAGTGATGCAAGTGCCTTCTAATCAAGCAAAGTAGTGCGTGTAAGGAAGAATGGGGTGTCGAGGCCGTGGGAATCTCGCAGTGAAGACAAAGGTAGTCGCAGATGCATTGAAGTAGGTATCTCTATGGGTAGTTTGGTCAATCTTGTGCCATTTTGATGAACTATCCTAGTAACATTGGGTTATCCGGTCATGTTTAATTTTTGCCTTTGTGATAACATAATACGCCATTGATAAGGTTAAATCGTGACGTTCAAATATACCCAGCCACTTCCATATGTCACGTCCCCAAAATCGGTGAAAATGTTATTGTCCCAGGCTTTGAGCCCAAATAGTTAATGTACATAACCGGCTTCTTGCAACTAAAATCCTGGTTATATGCACAGGGATCCCGTTTGCCTTCCTGCTTACCTGAGAGCATCTCAACGTTACATTTCTGCTTGTCTATTTATCTCGATAGATGTAAAGTTGATACGGGTCCAGAAGAGGTCACCTTAGTATTTTAAAAATTATAAAGAGAAAGCAAGTTAATGTGTATTCAAGCATATAATCAAGTAATTGTAATAACACCAAGACATGAACTGTTGACCTGACATGGATGCACAAGACGACATAGGAGATAGTGAGTTAGGAATTGACCCTTCTTGAACTTGGAAATTAAAAAGAAAGGATATCTAGGTGATTAATCTAAAGCCCCGGGTCGAAACAATGATTCATTAACAGTTGTGACTGCGAAACAGTATTTTAGTTAGGTTTTGGCTAATTGAACATCAGCATGCATTAATGATGACATGACTTCTAGAGACTATCTTTATCTACTACATCAGCATACTAGTCACTAACTATAGGAGGAACTGGCGGTTACTATGAAAAAAACATGCTTCTATTCGTCTATCTGAAACATAATTTTACACCCTAGTTTAGTTGAGCTTTGTGTTATGCGGCCGTCGGCTTGGGTTCCATGGAAGATCAGGGTTCGTCGGTAGAACAAAGCTTTTTTACATCAGTCAGTTTCGATCTCTCTCGAGCTCAGTAGTACACATACCTGTTCTGCCTATTCGCTAGGCCCTCATACATAAGATACCACGCTGTGAACGAAACCAGCAAGCCAGTAACGCCGCCGCACTTGAGGAGCACGTTGTTCGGAGCGCCTTTCTCATCAGTGCATAGATTAGCTAGCCCCAGTAATAACCAGGTGCAGTTAACAAGAAGGCAAAGTGTCAGAGAAAAGACATTTGACCTCATAGAGCAAAATGTTATGGCCACTGAGAAGATGAAGAATCCCTAAGGACCGTGAGTCGTTAGTGGAAACATTAGACTAGAATGGTTTCCGGTGGGCTTACCATGAGAAACAGCCCGTTGGCATGGTTATAGTCGGCATCACTAGGGTACGCATCCCTCACGTTAAAGGCAGGAATGAGGCTGATGGCAAAGGAGATCCAGAAACAGCCATACGAACAGGCAATAGTCGCGCTAAAGGTGTTGCCATTGGCGATGTCCCTACGTATACCGTCAGATTCCATCCAGCGACATCTTGTTTCAAGCGAATAGTAACTCACCACATGCCAGAAAGTATTTGAGCAAGGCCTCCATAAACCAGAGCCGGTCCAATGACAATGTTGGGAATAGTCACGCCTCGAACATTGAGATTGACCAAGGCTGTTAGAAAAGTCGCAAAGGCAAATCCAGACAAACCAAGGGGTCCAGCATCTCCAAATCTCTGGCGAAATTCTATGTCAGATTGCCGAGCTGCATCTCGCTTTGACGTGTCTGAAGAATCGTCCGGTGCAGTCCAGAATGTCGCCTGTTTATCTCCACTGTTCTGGTCTTCTTGAGTTCGTACCGGCGACATTTTAAGTCAATTTTTCCCAAGCAACAAGCTGAACATTCCTTGACACCACAAGTACTAAAAGTATACAGCAATACGAGGACAGAAAATAATCAGAGTTGAAAGAAAGGGGACATCCAAGAAAGCTTGTTTCTCTTTTTAGTGGATTCAGTGGATCTCATGAGTAACAGAAATTTACATCCTAGTCTTCGGCCTCTAGACCAAGATGAGACATGACCGGCGCTCGTAAGTATCCCAATGAGCTTAGTAGGTATTTCTTTCTGGACATGATTCGATTCCCCAGATCAACTTGACCCGATGCCAAAAATGCAAAAAACATACAACAGCGGGGATTCGCTGGTCGTCACCGACCCAACTACTAATCCGCCGGTTAGTGGCTTGACTATGGGAGAGCGGACGGGATCCCGTATTTTCCACTACCTTTGGTCGTATGTACTAGAAGCAGTGGTAGCACAACCTATAGGTTCTGTTGTTTTACCGCTGCGACCGGTATAATACGTCCAAGTTTTCGTCTCACCCTACACTACCTACCACATACATATTGTAAGCATATTCATTCCGAGACCAGCCAAATCCAGCTGCTTACCTGCGAATAGCAAAGTTATTTATTTGATGTTTAGTCACTTTACTGAGCCACTTACAGTTAGTATTGTCTATTGAGTCCTATCGAAATCATATTTGGCTGATAATTCTTGGAGCCTGATCATTAGACAATACTCCAACAACAGCAACTCGCAACAGCATGGTCTACCCTAAACGTTGGTGCTAGTTTGATTATGGGAGGAGACGGAATCCCGATGCCTTTGGTGAGTATTATCATATGTACTGAACCAATCTTCTGTTGCGAGCTATATTGGGCCCTGTCAGCCATTAGTTTGGTAATTCAAGAGGATTGCGTGAGCACTTATGAATTCCGCTCTTGTGAATGATTCTGCTATCCACGCTAAGAGTCTTTTCACGATGCCTTTTCCCTCCAATGAAAACACTCTAGTCTATCTAATCTTTAGCGTCGAGTGCTGTGGTTGAGTATTAATCAGCCTGGACGGAGAACTACCTCAATTCGGATCATACGTGCCGTGCTGCGCTAACATGGTGCATAAGAAAAGCCTTAGGATGTGAACGCCGATTGACGCTAATAGTGTTAGTCATTGGCTAGCGGATGAATGATATTAGTGATTACTGTTCTCACGACACTCAGTGTCTCAATAACGTGCATATCGTTCCCAGGCCCTGCAGCTGGGTCGGGATAAGCTGATGACCAGTATTACGCAGAATTCGTGAGTCACTTGCCTTGAATTGGTCGATCGGCACGAGTCATCGAGACAAGTGCAGATGCCTAGTCAGGCAGACAGTGTATAACATCAAGGCCAAATAACACCAAAATGTCATGTCAATTCACTTTAGTATCGTGTCGTCAATATGGAGCCTACTTACACTCAAAGAACCGGCGTCGCTCTTCAGACACGCCCGGTCCTCAGCCCATTCGATTCATCAGCTCAACAGAGCCTTCATTCTATGTTACCCCCTAAGAAAAATAGCCTGACCATTCATATCCAAGATCATTATGCATCAAAACGTTATCGCCCTGGCTCCATAGTTATAGGCACTGTCATCATCAAGCCTAAGAAGCAGACTCGTTTCACCAAAATCTCGATAAAGTTTGTTTGCGACTCCAGTGTTGAGCGCCCTAACGCCAGTCTAACATTTGAGACATGGCATCGATTACTTGATCTGGAAATGCCAATTGAACAGGCGACATTGCCCGTGAATAAACTTCTCCAGCCAAATGAGACTTACACGGTTCCATTCTACTTTGTCCTTCCCACGGGTCTCGGTACAGAAGCTTGCTCACATAACGTCATATGGCAAGAAACACGCCAAATGCACTTACATCTTCCACCCAGTGTCACGGGATGGGAGAGTGATGCAATGATCCCAAGAGGCGTGCGTGTTGACTACGGTGTTATTGCTCAGGTTTGGGACTCGGCCAGCTCAGAGTATGCTAAGATGGAAGCCAAAGAGACCGTTCAGTTCTTGCCAGGTCATGTCCAACACCCGCATTTGAAGATCCCTACGACAAACCGGCATTTCAAGTTTGTGTCATCTAAGCAGCTCAAATCCAGTGTCTTTGGTCGCACTTGGGGTGAAATCACAATACGCGCCGACCAACCCAATGCGATCGTTGTCGACTCGAGCGGGAAAAATTTTCATCCTACGACGGTTGTTACCTCTCTCAGATTGGAGTTGTGCGATCACAAGACTAGTCTGCCGCAAACATGCAGCGTGTCTGCAAAGATTGAGTCAGAGACATGGTCACAAGATGAGCCCATGCAACAACCGCCTCACATCGTCAGCGCAAGAGACTGCTACAATGACTCCGAGACTTTGCTGAAGAAGATGGAGGTTGGACTTAGCTGGGAGAAGAATTCGCCCAAGCAAACAGACAATCATGTCACCGAGACTGCCAAAACATTCAGCAGCCATATCGAGATACCCGTTACGAATTTTACGAGCGATAAGAAAATGTTTCTGCCTACTTTTTATTCTTGCCTCATTGCTAGGACATACCAACTACATCTGACAATTAACGTTGCATCGACAACCCTGAAGCTGGTACTGCCAGTACAGCTCACAACGCAGGAGCAAAATGGAGATGTACAGCCCGACGCCGAGGATATTGGGCTCCCGCAGAGCAGTGCGAGATGTTCTAGTTCATTACCGTCATATATTGAGTCGGAGAGGAGGCATTCGCAGCCTGAGCAGTAGTTCGTTGGAATGATAATAAAACTTTCGTCTTTAATATACTTCTATAATAGTCACGTCAAAAAAATGGCCCACCAATGCTTAGTATAATAGAAAAAAATAGCCTAAGCTTATCATCTAAGTATCATAAATTCACTGCTTAATTTCGTCTCTTAGCGTCCAACTCCTCCGACGCCCTGGGACTCACATATGGCTCATCAGTGCCATAGCCTAATTCTAAGCCTGAATCTAAACCTAATTCTAGGGGCACTATAGCTATATATATAAGAACACAGTATAAGGTCAGAGACCTTGAATTGTAGTCTTGTACTTTTATGGCAGTAGGTCTGGCTTTAAATGCATCCAGGGACCCTGGCCGTGACACAGCTAATATGCTTTCAGCTCTAGGGGATCATCCTTATAAAATGATTTATATAATAGATAGGATGAAGTTGAAAGGAGAAAATTCTTGAGCCTCGTTTGAAGAGGAAGATACTAAAATCAAAGAGTCAATAACTTAACCATTGATAGAATTAATTAGCTGGAATAGCAACTGTAGGTATATTTGCTAACACTGTTAAAAAGGTAGATGGCCCTTTCTAAACGCCTGAATCATCCTGCTCAATTGAGGTCTCGCTCTGGAATGAGGTCCAGCTATCGCAAACATCAGAAACATAGCTTGAAGTCGTAAGGTCAGGGATTTCGCTCGCGCGCTCTACAAACTGAACAGCAAATCCCTCAGAAGTGTGCCAGCCTAGGAAATAGTTAGTAACTCAAGAGGTAACGGATAGAAGGTTATCACACTTACCGATATGACAATGACAGAGCCATACACCGGGATTGTCCGTTTCCCATGCCATGACAAGATATCCGTTTCCTGGAAGCATGGCCGTATCGCGACGAGGTGGGTTGCTCGTGTTGAGAGTCACCGAGGACGAGTAAGTGCCAGTTCCCTGCGCCAGAATGAAGAAGTCGTGGCCGTGGAGGTGAATGGGGTGCGGGACTGCTAAGGTAGTCTCGATCACAAAGTAGACCCACTGACTTGCCTCGCTCAACTCAATGACTGCATCGTCTGTTTCGAACTCGGTGGTGCCGTTGATGATCTGAGCAAGAGTAGGGTTTGCCCAGTCCAGCAGCATGCTGGTGCTGTTGAGCTTCCACTTAAACAGACCGGCGGTGTTCTTTCCAACCGTGGCTGTCTCGAGATCACTCCAATTGGCGTCATCAACGGTCTTGGAGATATAAGGCACCAGGTTGTCTGTTTCATCGTCGCAACCATCTGTATAATCGTATGCAGTTGTCGAGGGTGTGTCAGGGCTATCTCCATAGTAGATGATGCCCTTGATGTTGTCTGTGGAGTCGTTGTCCGAGCATGCTGATTGGGGAATAGCACGCATCCAGAAATTGTCGGCAACGTCGGATTGGTCTGCGGTGACTATGATATCGTATCGCTGGCCTATGTAAGGTTAGTATAATTGAGCTTTACGAAAGTCATGATAGAACCCACCCATAGCGATATCCAGTACTGTTGTCTCGTAGGGTTCGAGAGGTACCAGATCTGCAGCAATAACTGTCATAGTATGGTTGTCGATGGAGAACTTCCAATGCGTGTCGACTGCAGCGTTGACTAGTCGCATACGGTACGAAGTGCCGGATTCGAAGGATACGTTAAAGCGAGAGCCGGTCTGCGAAGAGCTATCATCATCGCCATAAACATTGGTGCCGTTGATGAGTCCGTTATCTAGTGTGGGAGGTCCATCTGTCTCGGCTGAATAGTAGAGCTCGTCCACGGTCTGGTGGTCCCAATCGTTGAGAAAGACCATACCGAGATCTTCATCGTAGTCTACAGTAGCAGGGCCGTTGATGATAATACCACCAAAGACACCTTGCCAGGCCTGGAGAGCCCAATGCGAATGGTACCATGTTGAGCCATACTGGGTAGCTTTCCAGGTGTAGGTGACGGTCTCCCCAACTGCAAGGGGACACTCCGTAATAGAAGAAACACCATCGTATTGGTTGGTGTAGTTCTGGCGAATACCGTGCCAGTGCATACTGGTGCCGTTGAGGGATGTGGTCAAAGAATTTGTCACATGGATAACGACAGTATCACCCCAATCGGCAAACAGTGTAGGGCCTGGAATAGTACCGTTGACGGCCATAGCGGAGCGTGAATATCCATCAGGAGAAACGGTAACATCATTCAGCTCTAGCCAATACTCCCGAGTCACACCAGTATCAACCACCTCGGTGGAATAATCAGTGTCGATGGAATAGTCGCACCATGTTGACCTAGTGGAAGCAGTATTTCCGTCACATGATGCACGGCGATCGAGAGTGAAAGCAGAACCGGCAATGGCCTGCGGAAGCCCGAAATAACCGGCTAAAAGCAGATGGTGAAACCGCATGACTGACAAGAGGATTACTTGTCAAGGAAAGCGAGCAGAACGAACGATGAAGACGTGAAAGATGAATGAATGATAGAGGAGGATTGAAAGTCTAGCATCAATATTTACAACTTTCTTTGCTGTTCTTAAGTACCACTATTGCCTACATACAAAACCTATAAGTTAATTCCGGACAAGGTTGACCGTTTACGTACACGGGCTCGCCGATAGGACCCTCCGCACTAACGGCACTTAACGTCAGCTAGAAAGTTGAAACACAAGCCACCCGGAAACAAACAACGGGCCGTCCCTGAAGCTATGCCCGAAATGGACTTTTAGAAAGATGATCGAAACATTTCTCCGGCAGCTGCCCACATCCCGTTCTTATCTATAGACTAAATTATAGTTATTGTGGGAGAACCCGTAAAAACAGGGCGCATGAACTGCGTAAGCGACTAATTTTGACCCGAGCCGTTGCACAAACGGCTACGCGGCACTTAGCTGCGTTATGGTTATTGCTAGGGTTATATCTAAATATTCTGTCAATATATGACTTGTTATATCCATCATTTCACTTTACCCACAGGCAAAACTGGCACCGATCGTGTTACATCTGTTCTTTTTTCAACCAACTCGGCAGTCATGCGCACTTCAAATATTGCCAAAACAGCATTGCCAGCTCTAGCTAGTTATGTAGCTGCAGCTGACAACTCGAAACCATTTTCTATCTATGCCTATGGTCCTGGCGTTGGTGGCCTTCAAGTATTCTCTTCGGGCAGTACGACTCATCTGGACTGACATAGTTTTACCGATTGCTGACACTTCGAAAGATGAGCTGTATGTAGGCAACTTCAGCCGCCTTGACGACTCCCAGGCAGCGCCACTACAATGTCAGTCAAGCCACACAACACGAGATCTTTAGAATACATGTCTAACATTGTTCAGTCACCGTATCCAACGATGAGTGGGAGGCTTCTCCCAACACCACGGCCCTCCCAGGCGACAGACATCCTACCTGGTCTAACAGGTCGCTAGTCGTGCCTGGTCCATCGTCCTCTTCTCGAACTGTTAGACTAGTCAACGACACAGCCGACACCGATGACTACATCTCAAGCTTTATGCTCTACGGATCTTTCCTCATGGTTGAAGAAGATGGAGAAATGCTTTCTCTTTGGTATAGGCAGTCGACTGACACTGATGGTGTCTATAGTGTGGGTTGGAACGCTTCAACTACTGCAAAGTCAGATGAAGTAGTGCCTCTCACTTTGAAGAAGACTGCTCCCTCTAACCCAATGGAAAAATAGAGAATTTGCAGTCCACTTGGCCTTGTCGGTTGATAGTAGCAAGTTTTGAGACGGGTCACTCTTGACAATGTGAATTAAGACAGATGGTGAATTTGATAGCGCAGAAGGCACTACCTGTCGTATGAGCGACATGTGGTATTGTTAATATTAGGATCCATTGCGGCAACGATTTGTGTTGAATCAATATACTCTTTGTGTTTTGTCTTTTGATTTGTTTCATAAGCACACCTCGTCAAATATGACTGTTGGATATACGAGTACACCACAACAAACGAAAAACGAAGCAGCTGCATGTTCTCAGCAAACATGATAGGGAGACGACAGACCGAGCTGACGCAGCTGAGCTGGGGCTGGAACTTGCAGACATCCCTGTCGCGTGCCGCCTGGTTGGTTGAGTAACTTCTTGATAAAGCACTTGCTATAGAGGGGAAACGAGACATGTGGAACCAACAGCACGCGATAAGCTGGATGACAGGGGGCGGATGAATGTGGCTGCGGGCTAGTTATCACTTGCTGTAAAGATACCCATTACCCGCGGGGATGGTCACTGAGGATGCAAACCATCCACTTTCAGTGAAGAGATTTCTAAAGATAAACTCTGAACCCCCGGTTACATCAAGTCAGCCCTCTGTAAAGCCTCTGTAAAGTGGGGTAGATCAATTCAGACTACAGGACTAGGCAGACTAGGCAGACTAATTTGTAGGTTAGGTTTAGCAGTACTGGCCAATTCTCTTCCCCCGTATCACACATACGATTTTCTTTCCTGTCTTCTTTATACTATAAAACGAATCCAATTTTTAACCTACCTGGCATAAAGACGTACGTTTAAATAGAAGATAAGCAAATGGATCTTAGAGAAGAGCAAGACGAGAGATATACTGCGGTCTTGTACCATGTCCGAACTGGTTGTTGGCAGCAAGTTGAGTCTTATCGCGCTTCTGAGAATCACTCTGACTTGACACGTCAAGTAATGTGAGTTCGAAAGTTGGAGGAGATGAGCCCGTCAGCGGATGGATTTATGAAATATGCCCGAATCTGTCGGAGGATTAAGTTACGCTAGATACCCTACAGCCACATGAAACATCTCAGTGAGGCTGAGCACTAACAACATGTCTTATGCACAAAGCAGATTTAACTCGTATCCGTACCGAAGAATCAGAAATCCCACTGGCGACACCAGTTGATCATCAGATCCGGGGTGATTGGTCCAGCCTCCCGAATCGTCGGGCTGTGGCTCATGGTTCGTCCCATTGAAAATCTCAAAAACAGACCCGCCTTCTCAGCTTCCAAAAGTCCACGGTAAGTATCAAGAAGCTTGACACCAGGGTTCTTTTCCACATTCAAGTCCTTTTCCTTCGCACTGGCTTCCAACCTCTCAACCCATTCCTCCAAACTGACAATCTTCATTCGATTTTCGTAAAACTCCTTGACTGCAGGCGCGAGATCGGACCAGTCGGCTGTGGAAGGGTTCACACCATGGAAGTAACCACAGATTTCTGTTACGGGCTTGGGAGTCGTGATGCCAGCGATATCCAGCATCATGACAGAGACGTCCTCAATGGGCAGCCATGTGATTTCCTGCTGGGGTCCGAGAGAATCAGGTAGAACTCCTAGATGGACCGAACTCGCGATCAAACTGGGGATGAACTCTTGTCGATTCCACATTCCCTTCTTGGCTCTTGGTCCTGCAATCTGTCCAACTCTCACTGAAGCAGCATGTATACCTGACCGCTCGACAGCCGCATCAAGAATCAAACTTGCCGCAAGCTTGGAGCGACCGTAGCCCATCTGAGGTAAAGTCATATCGTTGAGAGCCTCTTCGGGGACCTTGTCAGAAGACTTCCAACCATCAGCAGTTCCAATACTCGAGATGAAAATGATGGGTACATCTTTGTCAGCTGCAGCAGAAAAGTTGACAAGATGACGGACACCGCAGATGGAGGTTTCAAACGAGCATACGCTGATATTGAAGTTCACGGGCCATGCGTTGTGGACGATGCGATCGACACTACCTAGAAGATTATCGTATTTCGCTTGTCCTAGGCCCAAGTCCGGCGACGACAAGTCTGCGTGGAGGAATTCGACTTTGGAAAAGTCTTGTGTCAGACCGCGACATTCGTTGATTGATGGCTGTCGAGATGCACCGCCGTCTTCAGTGCGGTTGAGAGCGATGACTTTGTTGACAGTAGGGAGCCTGCAGAGAGTATCGAGCATATAGGCGCCCAAAGACCCAGTGGTTCCAGTGATCAGAACGGTTTGCTTGTCGTCTTCAGGAGACCTCTTGTTCGGTTTAGAAGCTGGAAGATCTTCGGTGTACTTGGTCACAAGTCTCTCGGTTTCCTCGATCTCTTTTTTCACATCGTCATGATCTGCGGAGCCGTCTAGGATAGAGAGAATATGACGCGAGAGCTCTTGGGCTGTGGGATATCGATAAATTACTTGCGGTACGAAGGTTGTTGAATCCACGTTGGCTGACCGAAGTGAGGCCTTGAGAATCTTGGTCGCAGTCATGACCTGCAACGAGTCGATTCCTGCAGAGAAAAAGTCCGTGTCGGGTCCGAGGTTGTTGACTCCAAGCTTTGTCTGAAATACAGAGATGATAGACCCGGCAAGTTCGACTTCACTCCCAACATTTAGAACGACGGATCCATCGTCGCTTTCATTTCCCTCGGCCTTTTCGTACAGGGATTTGATGAAGTCGTTGTACAGTGCGACAGTAGATGCTCGTTGGACCGTCTCCTTCCCAGCCCGAGAAAACGGCAATGAGGGGTCCGCGATAGCAACAAGGCTTTTGGTAATTCGTCCATGAGCAACGGTTTCCGAATTAGCCTTTTCAATTACAGGCCAAACCTGATCAATGAATGCTTCTGCTTCTGTGTCGTCTTTAGGCTGCGCTTCAACCACAGGTTCAATGATCAAAGCCGCCTGGAACTTCATATCACCGACGACGAGAGCTCCTTTGACAAGGGGATGGCCAGAGACAGAGGCTTCAATAGAGACTGGATTCAATTTCTCACCGTTGGAGAAGACAATAATGTCATCCGCACGACCAACGTGAAGCCAGTGATCTTTCAGTGTCGGGTGAGGCCGAAAGATGTCTTTTGTGTACCACTCTGAGAGTTCTGGGAATGTGTAGAAGCAGGCTTGGTTCCCAGGGTTGGAGGCATCTTTCCGGCAGATGACAAATTCGTACTCGTTTGGTCCACAGGGACGCCAATCGATTCCCATGCTATCGCTGTCAAAGACGAAGTATTGCCAGAGCTTGGGGTCAATGGGAGAGTGTAATGCATATGGAAACGCTCTTGATGATTCGTTAGATAGTATTCACATATAGTCGCTAGAGCATACTTACTCTGTTGATGCAATGAGACTGTTGAGTTTGATACCTCTTTCTACCAAAGCGTTTCCAACTTCCGATGATAAGTTACCTGTTTGGCGATTAGTTATCCGAATATATCTAGATTCAATAAGACTCACCTCCAGCAAACTTCAAGAACTGAAGCTTAGTTAATGCCTGGATGCCCTTTTCAGAGGCCGCAATACCTTCCACGATAGAGGGAGGTAGAACGACTCCTTGCGCACCAGAATGCTCCAGACCTTCCAACACTGAGTCAACACTCAAGGGCTTGTTCATAATCGGCATTACCGTAGTGCTTTCAGTAAAGATACCCGATATCGTCGCGTAAACACCAGCACCATGGAACATTGGCATTGAGAGAAGGACTTTGGTTCCCTTTTCTCCCCAATTTGCCAGAGCAAAGGGACAGCCTTGAAACGGGCCTTTTTGCAGCATATTCTCAAACACATAGAATGTTCCCTGACGCACGACGATTGGCTTTGGAGTTCCTGTTGTGCCGCTTGTGTGCAGAACAACGAGGGGATCCCATCGAGATTGGTCGATGGACTTGTCATAGGGAAATGGTGAAGCGGTCGCGTTGAGTAAATGGTCGACACTGTCAATAGTATAAACGTGCATACGGCGCTGTTCCAGACACGGTTTCATCATTGCTTGCATTGACTCGGTGCTGTACAGAACATGACAATGTGTGGCTTCGAAAAGCGAGAGCTGAACAGTAGCTGGGTTGCGGGGGGAAATGAAGAGGGCTTTGAATCCAGCTTTAATGCACGCGAAAAGAATAATTGTGTATCGCATATCGTTGGGGCCGATGTAGGCGATAGTAGGAAACTCTTCATCGTCAGGTGATCTGGTGATGGTGTTGGAAAGCGAGTGGGCGAGATAATTGATGGCATTGTTGAGTTGAACAAATGTGACGGGTTCCCAGCCATCTTCAGCTTTTTCGGATGACGGGACGAACAGAAATGGCTTTTCAGGATCTTCTGCAGCGATTCTTTCGATTAATTTGACCAAAACGCTGTTTTCGCCATGAGGTTTTTTTGATGGGTGGCTTGAAGCGCCGCCAGGAGCTGGAGCTTCAGTGTGTTGAATATCGCGCGGCACAGTCATATTTGAGGCTTTAAACGGGGTAGACGATGATGGTAATGATGATGATGATGATGGAAAGGAATGATTTGTTTGAACTCGGACTGGACCAACAGCCAAGCTATATATGCTGTTGGTTCTGCTGTTAGTTCTGTAGATCCCATTGTAGTAAGTGCTTTACTGCAAGAGCCAACAGAACCAACACAACCAACCATTTTGCCTAATTTCCGCCGCATTTAGCAAATCCCGCGGGGTTTTGACACCTCTGACTAGACACGGAGTTATTGCTTCAGTCTAGCGGTCTTGTAGAAAAGGCCTTTCTGGATCATCGCGAGATCCTCATCGTCAAAGCGTCTTTCGTAGGCCAATTGAATACTGATCGTTCGGCAACGTGACGTGGCTCGGATGCTATTAGACGGTAGCAACGTACGCAGGTTATGAAGAAGATACCGGAGCCTCGACAAGGAATGACATCAAAGTAGATATGCAGTCGATCAACGGAAAGGCCGGTTATAAATGGATATTGCAAGTGTGATGGGGCCGCTCCGCGCGAGGTACGAAATCGGACATTTGATTTCTGGCCTGGAGTACCTAAAAAGCAATATTGTAAGTGATTTGAAGTTTGACCCTGGCGAAATTTGCCGTAAAAACCGGTTCCGCAGATATTCTTCGGAATGAAGGCTGGGCAATTATTCTATTTTATGACTCTAGAGTCGCTGTTCTAAAGTCGGTGTATCTCGTCAAAAATCTCTCAATTCTGGTGTTCGGAACTAGCGGCGCTGACAGAGACCGTGATGCTGTCGTGTCGATGCCGATCAACTTTAGAAGTTATCAATGTCCATTGATCAACGGAGCTAAAATCGAACCAATCGTTTTGCCTGATTTCTGCCTCGGTTACTCAGTCACTGTACTCACTTAGAATGATCATCATGGTCACCATTCAACACGGTCAGTCATCTAGAAGTAGCCGCTTCATTCCCATACGTTGATTTCGGACTTGGTGACTGTATTTCACTTATTTGTGTTGACGTTCATGGGTTCACCATTGACCCAGACGACTGGAGCAACAAGAACAACAGCTTCAGGAGCCTGTTCCATGATTCCAAGCAGAATGTATCTCATCAGAGCAGAAGCCTCATCTAAATCTCACTCTTTATGCACATCATGGGATCCAGCGTATAAAGAGGTAGCTAGCCCTAATTCAAGATCTGTAAACGCTTGATCACCGGGTCGAGGCTGGAATTGCGGAAATGCAGACCAAGTCCTGATGATTTCTCCACGTAAATCTGTAGGAGTGATTCCCACGACTAGGGTTGTCTCCAAGGGAACATTGTCCTGTTCCTCCTCACATTGCCAGAAGTCTTTGTAGTATTTGCATAAACCCTTCCCATCTCCTGCGAGGATGGCATATGATTCAAGAAGCTGGCTTGGATATCCGCCAGCAACGGGCATGGAAGTACAACTTTTGGACGAGGCAGACCGGCGGCCACCCACGGTCGAACACGCGCATATTCGGGCGCATCCTAAAGGTCTGGTTCTGCTAAACCTGGAATTCGGGGGTGCGACATAGCTACTCTAATTAACAGAGTCAAGACAGCGGCGCATCGTGGACACTTGTGGGTAGACAATCGGCGCAAGTAGGAAATGGCCCAAAATAATCGCCAGAAACCTTTACGCTACCAATCAGGCCAAAAAACTTTGCTAAGCGCATAGTCGGACTGGAGTGGCAGGGAAACTGTATGAACCGTGACGGAAGAAACAGTTACCTGGACGAAGTAAGAGAGTGTTGTTTAAGCGCGCAATTTGTCACATGATAAATTGTATCAACCATACACAGCTAACAGCCTATATCGTCTCTTGGCCACGGACTAAATCCTGGCTTGAGGATTTGTCCAAAGCAACCAAGTGACAAATCAGAATAGTGACTGGAAAAGGAGTGTTTAAATCCGGAGCTGCCGTGAAGAAGGCCAATACTGTGGCTAACCTGCAAGCACGTATGTAGACGGACACTCTTTTATGCACGTTTTCACAATTCGAGGCAAATATCGATTTCTACTCTGCAGTCATCAACACGGCTGGTTGTGTTACACACGGTTCTCAATTGAGCAATCATATCATCATCTGACGCTGTGGAGTGAGCTGATTGACTCACAACTCTGGCTCAATTGATTCTCATTTTGGAACGTTCAGCGCGCCACCTCGTTTATTGGCAGCCAGTGAAATAACCTTCAGTGTCACCGTTCCATCGTTGTACTGTCAAGTTTATACGAGTGAAATGCATATGTCAGCGCAGCGATCGATAAGTACAGTTATGCCCGGGAACAGCTCCAAGTTTACTCGGGGTGTACTGATAGGGCTCATTCGAAATAATCTTCTCGATTATTGTAGGTAACTGGTATCATATCTTGATCGTGGCTCGGTCGGGGGAAAGAGTCATTGGAGCAATAGTATTGGCGATGGGTAGGACAACAGAGATACATCCATCTGCAGACCGACACACCACACAGTCATGCAGTATCAACCTACCTGATACTCATATTACCCGCTGAGCAGACTCTGAAGCCACCAATAGGGTTCCATATTGTAGTTTGTTGAGTGGCATCAGCTTGTCAAAAACGTCGATCCCGTCCATCTATGGGTTGAAGTTGGTGTGTCTACCTACACAGAATATCCGTGTTGGGACAGACCAGCCTGTGGACATCAACTCCTTATCGACTGAAGACGCTCGAGTGGAAGTTCCCCTCGCGGGAGCATGTAGCTGAACGACCAGTACGGCCTACGTGCCTGCGCCTCATTGCTGTACGTACAATTAAGCTTCACTTATAAATAGTGAGCTTCTTTCCCATTGTCGTTTTAGCTCAAGTGCGACGTGACAATCACTATCCTTGCTTACGTTAGCTTCTATATATCTTCGTCGAGTCATCACTCAACATGTTCGTCAACGTACCCTAGCGCGACATACACACTGACACCCCACAGGCTTCTCAGTACCATCATCTTGGCCTTTCCACTGGCCGTCGCGTCTTGGCCACATATTGAAGCCTGCCGCAAAGCCTGGCCTGGTACGCCTTACCCTCTTCACCTTACCCGTGTGGTCATATACTAATCAGCCCCTTACAGCCGAGCCCTGTGCCTACATCGCCGGAAACGCAATGGTGCTAGGTACCTGCGAGAGCGTATGCGAGACGACCAATTGTCCCAACAATCTAGTCTGCAAGCCTCGGCGCTGGACTCGTCACTGCGACAATTGCGGTGGTGACCTTAACACTGGTGGCAACCGTGGGAGCACTCATGGAACTGATCACGGTCCCACTATCCTCTGAGATGAGAGACCGCCTCCTCTGCCGGACGAATGGGAGAGGGTGAAGCTTTTGGTAGAGGAGGTTTTGAAGATTGTGCAAAAGCATGCTCAAGCCAACGAGAGGAGTGAGGAGAATGATACATTCGGGGGCTTAGCCCGATTGCTCTTGACATACTTGGCACAGATACTACAAATGTGAACCGTGTCTTGCAACCTGAATGTAGTCATGGTACAGATCCAGCAATCGATCTCATGTATTTATCTACGACTTCTAACTGTTGATTGAAAGAAGGAATGTTATTCGCAATTGAGGCTTCAACCTATACCAATGATCAATCACTGTCTGAAACACCCCACAGATTGTATCCCGGCTCTCCAGTCACGAATCCCACTAGCGACCTAATATACTCTTGCATCTCAGCTTCAATCGCTGGATTGCACGCCAAGGTTTTGAGGTCGGAAAATATCCCATCCTTCAGCAACACAATCTCATCCTCGGTTGGCGCCAGAGCCAAAGATGACTCAAGCCTTGACGGACCAGCACGTGGTATCGTTAGGCGCAATGCGTCTTCCAGACAGGACGACTTTTTCGCGCAGTCTCTCAGAATTCCCTCCAAGGCAAGTATGTCTGGTGAAGTATCTGCACTCGATGGGAACCCTTCTCTTGCTTTATCGAAAGCGGCCCGAATCCAGGGGAGTTGCGAATAGAGTATTTGAATCGGTATAGATAAAGTTTGGGCGTCGCTGGCAGTTTTGAAGATTTGAAAGCACGTGTCAAGTGTGGTTGTTATGCTCGAAACGAGACTACGAAGCTCGGTAAGCGACATGCTGAAGTAGTTGTTTAGGGGTAACTACGTGATCACCACATATCCCGTAAGTTTACAGAAGCCTGTTTCCCTCCATTTTGCTTCCTCGCAGATGTATTTAAGCACGGAAAAACAAAAGAAATTGGAATTTTACTTGTAACTTGTTATGAAACATAGCCACTGCACCGCCCGGTTTCTCATGGAAGCGAATATTTGCTGGCCAATTACGATCCCTCCTCAAATCTGAGCCAATGGCAAGGCATAAATCCATACCCTTTGACATTTCTATATTCAATTCTGAAGGGGTTTGGTTACTCGTGTGGTGTTCAGCCTCGGTGTCTACCTTGGGTAGGCATAATTTACTCAAGACATAATGCCCACAATCACTCAAAGGTTCAATTCCAAGTCTTGTTACAATCTAGATAGCTTACCCATTGAAGACAACAGCGAGACTGGGATAATGGAAATCGATTATACGGCAACCTAAAAGACACGAAGGATCGCATGCATTTAAAGTCTCTGACCAAGTGGGGGAGCAAATCTTACGTGCGGGCTAGTTCCGTGAAGAAGCTCGTTGGTAAGTGGTCGTCAAAGATCCACAAGATCAAATTTTATCTAATCGATCAGATAATCGATGTTGATCTACCCACATCTTGCCTGGTATGGGCGGAGGATCAGACGCTACGTTAGCACATCTTCTCCATCTGGCCACTAATATGTCTTCATAGATCGTACGAGCTGAGGACTTGGCCACATATGCGTAACTTATCATATCCCTCAGGTGCAGATGGCCCGAGTATTACAGGAATTCTTTCCTGCTTGGCTTGGTATGACGCCTGGACAAGAAGACTCAGTGAACCCTTTTAATATCTCTCCAAGTATAAATAGTCGACTCCGTGGCATGTTGTTGTCCAGGGCAGACACAAATCAATCATCAGCTTGAACCATTACCAACATGTACTCCCTCACCGTATGCATCTGCCTCTACACCAAAGGCTCTCAATCTCTGACTAACACATAATGAAGAAACTCTTTGTCGCCGTCATGACCCTTACCACCTTTGCCGCGGCCACCCCTGTCGCCGAGAAGAGCGACACTCACAACATTGAGGTTCGCGGTAGCTGCTTCGGATATGCCAATTACGCAGCTTGCGCTTCTGCTCGTCGACGCTCTTGCCCCCACGGTGCTGGGCAGAACCAGTGTTTCACTGCCGCCTCGCGTGTGTGCCAGGAGAACTGCTAAATGATGCAGAGTTGAGTTCTTTTTGGGTCATACAGGTCTCATGAACTGGCGAATAGAGGCATAATGCTTTATGTTAAAATAGAGACATATATGATCTTCATTTATAACTTGATCTCAAAACATGGACTATAACCATGTTTCGTACCTCACCGCGGTCTGTTGGCCAAGTGTAACATGAGTGACTCATCCACGCGCTCTTTTCTTGATCCATCATTGACCCATCACCGAAACACGGAGATATGTAATTGAATTAGTCATCAGGCCTACGATATAAAGCATGCCTAGAATTTCATGTAAATTCCTTCTCGTCATCAATTCAAGAAATCAAAAAATGAGTCTTAAATTTACCACTCTCGATGTCTTTACCAAAACCGCCTTTGAGGGCAATCCATTGGCTGTGGTGACAATCCCACCACCAAGCCAGTGTCCTCCACTCACCCAAGATCAAAAACAGCGCATTGCCCGCGAATTCAATCTTTCGGAAACTGTCTTTGTCCACGATGTCGAAAATCGATCTGAGTCAAGCAAGAGGCAAATTGACATCTTCACTCCGAAAGCGGAACTGCCGTTTGCCGGGCATCCAACCATTGGCACTGCAATCTTCCTGCATTCCCAAGGTGTCAAGACTATGATCGCTAAAGCAGGGGAAATCAACCTTGTATTCAATGGAGATGGTTCTGCAAGAGCTGTGATTCCACACAATGTGCGACTTCACGCCCATCGCCTTACTCAGCCCGAATATGAGGCTGGCTCTAGCGACCAAATCGCTCAAGTTGCTGCTGCTGAAGATGGTGCCCGGCTGTTCAGCATTGTGAAAGGAATGACTTTCGCACTAATTGAATTGCCATCCCTGGATATCTTGGGCGCTGCAAGAATTGGCGCGATGTCGTATATATCCGGGGACCTACAAGATGAAGGATGGAAACACGATTTTGACTCGAGGAGATACTACTTCGTGCTTCTCAACGACGCAAGGTCTTCTGGTGGGAAGCAAATTGTACAGAACGTCCGCACGAGATTGGTAAAACGTACAATGGAAGACCCTGCTACGGGAAGTGCTGCGTGTGCGTTGGCTTGCTATCTGGCACTGCATAAACTTTCTGAAGACTCTATTCAGTTCAGAATCACCCAGGGTGTTGAGATGGGACGGGAAAGTTTAATTTTGGTTGATGTTGTAATTGAGAAGGGTGATGATGGAGAGCGCAAGGTCAAGACGGTTCATCTTGGGGGGAATGCGGTCGAAGTCATGAGCGGGACTCTGCGTATTCCATGAGCGATGCCTTCTGCCAGCAGCTAGTCCAATTTGGATCAATGTCTTCCCTTTTGTGAAATCCTGGGCAATTTGCTAATTTCTGGAGGACCAAAGCTAAAGTAGGCTCAAGACGATGTCTCGGCTGAGTTCGGCAGCGCCATGGGATAACTCGATCTGCAAGGACGCCGGGGTTGTTTCCGTGTAACCAAGCGCTTATCTCAGTTCATGCAACCTTTACTTAGCACTCATATCTATCAGATGACAACAGTGGAAGATAATTCAAACGAAATTTCGAAGGATTGACTTAGTAGACACAGCTTTATCGTAATAAGCCCATCAGCTCACCGCTGACTGAGTCGACTGTCTCAGTTCGCTCATGTTTCACCAATTAAGTATTGCTTTTCTGGACTTGGCAATCTTACCTCAGATTTTAATAGGTGATTAGCCAAGCCCCAACTGTCATACCGACCTCGCAAAAAAGACTATTTGATTGGAGGCGCGCAATTGAGGCTGCATTTTGTGTCTTATAGTGCAGCAAATCCGTTGAACAATCTAACCAAATGAGGGTAGTTTTACAGAACGTTGAATGGCGTTTGTGTTCAAATACGGTCCATTTCCAGGTCTTGAATACAGACTTATTAACCAGAACAAAACATATCGACCAACATGACGCTATCAGCATTTGATAGCATCGACTCTCCGTCCACCCGAGTTCTAGCAGGAGCACTGCTATTGGTTGGCTTTGTTTACACCATCTACCGATCAATACTACCTCGTCCCTTGGAAGGAATCCCGTACAACGTCGCAGCCACGAAGCGCATCTTTGGCGATCTACCCGATGTCCGTGCCTATGGTTCCATGACTGATTGGCTCGCGGCACAAGCCGTCAAACATCAATCGCCACTTTTCCAAACATTCATCCGTCCCATGAGTAAACCTTATGTTGTTGTGGCTGATCACTATGAAGCCGCCGAGGTTTGCACCCACCGACTGAAAGAGTTTGATAGAGGTAGTGCAAGCACGGCTGTTTTTAATTGTATCCTTCCTGGTTCGCATATCACGCTCAAGAGTCAAAACCCGCAGTTCAAGAAAAACAAGGAGCTTGTCAAGAATTTGATGACGCCAACGTTTTTGTCAGAGGTGAGGATGATCAATGAATGACTGTGCTCGAGAAGGATGAGACTTACGCTTAGGTGCATCCAGGTGTCAGCGCCAGAAATCTATGACAAATTCTCACGGCTTGTTGAGTTGTGGAATTTGAAAGTTGACTATGCAGACGGCAAGTTCTTCGCCGCGTCAAGAGACATACACAATGCCGCGCTAGACATCATCGTTTGCACTTCTTTCGGTATCGACACACAGGACACGCAACTGGTAAAAGAAATCGAGCAACTGAGCACAGGTTCAATCAGCAATAATGAAGGCGAAATTGCATTCAAAGACGTGCCTCTCAGCGAAGAGTTGAGTGCCATGACCACCATAGCAGAAAGCATAGCAAAGGTTATCAAGACACCCTCACCTCCATTCTTTCACTTTTTATATCGCAAATTGTCATCAAACATGCGAAGCGCTGTCGTCTTGACTGGGAAAATGCAGCGCCGTGAAATTGCAAATGGTATCAAACGGCGACAGAACGGGGAAGCGATGAAGTGCGCATTAGATGAGATATCGGTCCGAGAGGAAGCTACGGCAAAGAAAGAAGGGAGAGAGCCTGACTACTACTCTCAGACTATCACTAGTGAAGTAAGTGCCAATACCTTTGTATTTTTAGGGAATGTATTAGGCTGACATGTCTTGTAGCTGATGACATATTTAATCGGTGGTCATGAAACTACATCTTCCGCAACACGATGGGGCATAAGCTACCTCAGCGCAGAACAGAGACCACAATCAGAACTGCGAAAGGCTCTCCATCAAGCTCATCAGCAAGCTGTAGCAGAGAAACGCCCTCCCACTCTTGTCGAGATAATACAAACACGAGTCCCGTATCTCGATGCTGTGGTGGAAGAGATACTTCGACTCTCATATCCTCTTGGTATGTGTTTCCGAGAGGTTCAAGTCGACACCCAATTACTCGGCGCCCGCATTCCAAAAGGGACGACCATCGTCTTTCTCTCCAACGGACCAAGCGTACTTGCACCAGCTATACAATACGATGAGTCGCGCAGCAGTGAATGGGTCCGGGCGCGGAAGCCAAAGCAACCTGTCAATCAAGAATACGATTTTGCTAGTTTTGCACCTGAGAGATGGCTCAAGCTGACAGTAAACGAAGATGGCAAGGAAGAAATTGTGTTTGATTCCCAAGCATTCCCAATTCAAGCGTTTGGATTGGGCCCTCGTGGCTGCTTTGGTAAAAGGTTGGCATATCTGGAGATGAAGATCTTTTTCACTCTCATCATTTGGACATTTGAGCTTTTGCCGTTGCCTGCGCATTTAGCAACTCCCAAGGCAGTTTCATCGTTGACTAGGAATCCGGATCGAGTATTTATCAAGCCGCGTCGGGTAGTATTGTAGACGACCTAGGCAGACCGTCAATCAAAGAGAACAAAAATATGAGGAAATCTTTGATCGGTTATTACGACTTTTATACAATTATTTGTTGCTAGACAGTTTCCACTCCGTCTGTTCTATGAGTTGCTTCCTTTACGTTCTCTGGTCTATCCACGCTTAACAAACCCCCTCTGTCATGCAGAATCAGGTCTTCTGGTCTTGGAGCCACGATTCCATCAGTCACTGTCGTTTTGATCGGGACCAGAGACCTCTCAACGAATATTCCTCCTCTGCTGCTAGACGTACTTGTTAAGATATTGAACCATTTTATCCTCGCTTTGGCGGCGTGCAGAAGTGGCCGGGTATGGGGCATACAAGCAACAAAAATACCAACTCCACTTTCGATGTTAGACCATATAATGATACCCTGTGAATCGGCTTCATTCGATTTCGTGTCAGACTCAGGTCAGGGGATTGAAATCAGAAGAGGGGATCTCACATGTCGCGTTCAAAGTTCTATTAAAGTCTAGCATGTGGGGTATGCGGATACAGCTGACTGCGATAAGACTAGCAATAGTTAGTTCACTCAATGAGTGGATTGAAAGTTGAAACTCACAATATTCCCACACCAAATATGAGCATGATGCCAATCTTTTTCCTTGCCTTTAAGCCCAGGTTATACAGCTGAGTCAGCGGAAGAATGAACATCCAGACGTCTAATGCAACGTTGATACCCGCGTGGGAAAGGATTAAAGCTTGAATATTGAGAGGCGGTCCTGAATTCTGGGAACCATCCCAGCCCCCTTGCGACGGCTCGGTAGGGGCGCTTTGAAGGCATGCAAGGATCGCAATAATTGTTGTCGTTAGAATGGTAAATCCGATGGTCCATTTTATTATTGTTATAAATGTTGGGTCGGGAAAGATGCGGAGGAAATGGAGAAGGATCGAGACTTTGATTAGACATAGGCTGATAACATAGGTAAATTGGACAACAAGGAAATACTGTTTTATTTAGCATCGACTGTGTGATTTGATATTGGTAGTCTTACTATGAAGAATTTTGTTGCTGTTTTTTGACTTATGGTCCAGATATCATATCCGAGACCGGCCCATGTCACTAGAAAGATATCATGTAAGTTTCGTAGAGATACAAAGGTCCAAAAGCGATTAAGAGCTTACTGAGGATGATGAATATGGTTTGCACCGTTGTGAGAAGCTAGGTGTTCCTGTAAGCCAGTCCTCCGGTATATCTACAAAAGAGACCTACTACTCACTGCTGCAGCAATAATTGAATAATCATCTATACCCCATTTGGTAAATCGGTACACCTTTGTTGAGATTCTTATACCAATAGAGATATGCACCACTCCAAGGATAAAAAAGTTGATGACTCTGATGTCGTGGTCGTTGTCAATATGTGGTCTGTTGCAGGCTACATGCTCCGTTCTCATGTATCCTGGACGTGAAGCGTCAGCTTTACAATCAAGTGCATCGCGTCTCAGCCATGTCGCATCCTTACCCAAAAGATCTTTCACGCTGCAATCCCCTCTGGCGCATTCGAGAACTTCGTCGCTGATCACCGTGTCGTTGCAAAGGCGTTCGATGATGGTGGCAGAGAATATCGACACCTCGACCGACTTTTTGAGGCAGTCGATCTGGTAGAGTAAGAAAGGCGATGATATCGTTCGATGCGATAGGCAAACTTACGGCACATTTGGGAGCATCTTGTAGTCTGTGGTTTTGAGCATGGACCGAGCTACACAGAGAGATGGCAATAACAAATATCGGCCATAGAGTCACTCCTCTCATCGCGCTCCGCTTGTTGACTGCAAGACATATGGAAATTTTGAACAAAGGGAGAGTTCTGGTATTCGCTAGACGTCCCGCGTCCCAAGCCTTTATACGATCAAGGGCAAAATTCCTGGTATCTGTGACACGCACTGCTGAAATAAGGTTCGCGATAGCATGTCATCACTGGTCTAGGCTCTCGCATTCAACATAACACTGTCTGTGCCTCAATTCCTCCAATTGATCTCGAGCACTACCATTCGCTGTGCGTTTGCCACAGTTAGGTGGCGCATAGCAGTTGACACCGCATCCCGGTCTGGCCAAGGGCCTAGTTCCATTTCCAGTTTGAGACATCATAGCTATCCAAGCACACCAGCCGTTTGCAATTACCTCGGGCCGTGCAAGAGAGAAAAAGGCTGTGGAAGTGATGTAGTACTCCATTTCAGGTAGTCATGAAAGCGATCAAAGATTTTCCTGCTTGACTCGTGTTGTCTGTTGGTGGACCAGGATGAAGTATAGCCAGCCTTCACACTGCCAGATAGATATTCAAGGTTGTCCCGGTATTTCAAGCCAAAGACCAAAATCTAACGCTACTCTATACCTACAGCTGTGTTATCAAGATATGTAGGGCACGAAAAGCAACCTTACAGACTGCCAAGTAGTTATATGGCAGTTGTTCGTCATTTTGAGCTCCAATCGCCGACGGCGTTTAATATCGTAGTTGGTGGCTCAAACTCACGCTAACTGCGGTGAGGCTTGAAAAGCAGCTTTCAAGAGCAATAAGCGAATGGATACATCAGTAAAGCTTAGGGTATCAGAAACCCTTTACATTTGAGAAAAGTCCATGAGCCAATCAATTAATATCGTCTCTTGCATTCTCAAGACAGCGGATGAAAATTCTGGTAACCAAAAAACCGGGATTTTACCCTATAGTGGACATCCGCAAAGATTGCCATTCTAGGAACCTGATCGCCTGAGCTGGAAGCGATTGAAACGTTGACGTTACTTCTCATGTCAAATTTAATCTCGTGTCGGTACTTGACGTTGCGTCGAAACGTCAGATCCTGTCCATCTCAATTCGCCGTCCCGCTCGGCCCACCTAATTAAACCATAACTTGCTATCCCTCTATTCTATTCTTAGTCTAGGCCTTACCTGAGCTATTCGTTTCAGATTTCTTGTCGTGAAGATCGCACAGACAAACGGGAGTAAAAAGTCTTGACCAAGTGATGGACAATGCAATTCGCAATCTAGCCCTGTTCGTTTAATGTTCGTAGGCCTCACATGACTCGTACAGCCTGAAACATGAGGTCTCATTGGCCACACCCCTGGCTCGCGTATGCCGGTACAGGGATTGGGGATAAGGAGCTGAACGGTTGCCGAAGTCAAATCGTGACAGGCGTGGGGAAAGCAAGAGTTTAATTCATGATCGATTCTTGGAATTCTTCACTTACTTGGTGGTCGAAGGCCATGGAAAATCAGCAAATAAAGAGAATTGTAGTATATAGTTTGTTGATTCTGAGGCCTGCTTCTCGTTCCAATGGATCATCGCCGCACGATATAGCACAACAGTGTTAAATGTGAGCTTGACAGAATGATAGAAACAAAACTGGACTTCCTCCACGCGATTGCCGATCAATGTCAGGCTCTAACCCACAATGGATTATCATATCATGACTAACGCTCAATACGAGTGTCAGGCTTGAAAGACTAACGGTCGTAGGCGAGTTGCATGGTGGCCCGTGTTGTACACCATCGTCGGCCTTGACCAATTTGCCATTGTGTGATTTGTATTTAAAGACACTCAACGCTCCGCTCCCAAACAATGAAACAGACACTGCATCTCTTCTCTTCTCCACGTCAAGATGTATCTCAATCACCTTCTCTTGTCCTCGCTTTTGGCTATCCCAGCCTTGGCAGCACCCAGCGCCTCAACCACCAAAGCCTGCAATGAGATTTCAAAGAACCTCCCCGACATTGTTTCTTTCCCCTATACCATCAACTTCAACACCATCACCAAAGGGTACTGGTCCACGGCCCTTCGTGAGATCAAGCCTGCTTGTGTAGTCACTGCCAAGTCAGCGTCGGATGTATCTACCGCCGTCACAATCCTGAACAAGTATCCCGATGTCAAGTTTGCTGCTAAGAGCGGTGGTCACGACCCGAATCCCGACCATGCCACCGCCGGTGACGGAGTTCTCATCTCATTGAGTGAGATGGTTGGCGCGGTTTATGATGCAGAGAAGAAGGTTGCGTATGTCAAGCCTGGCGGAGAGTGGAACGATGTCATCTCCGCACTGAACGAAGACGGTGTTACTATTGCGGGAGGTCGTCTGGGCTTGGTTGGCGTTGGTGGTCTTCTTACTCAAGGTGGTATCTCATTCTTGAGTGCCCAGATTGGTCTGGCAGCTGACGTATGACCCCTTTCCAACTTCATCGTGACTCGGCTAATGATATGATAGAACGTTGTTGCTTGGGAAATGGTCAACGCCAACGGAACGATCGTCAACATCGATGCTGAGAAGCAGCCTGAACTGGCCGTGGCATTGAGAGGAAGTGGCAGTCAATTTGGTGAGCCTCAACCATTTGTCTCTTGGAAACCATATCTAATGTGTTATAGGAATCGTCACTCGATTTACCGTTAAGGCCTATCCAATTGGAAAAGTCTGGGGTGGTATCCGAACGTATGATGATTCCAAAACCGACGAACTATACGAAGCCCTGCACAAGTTCATCCCATACAGCAACGAAGACCCCAAAGCTGCCATTATCACCACCAGCCTTATCCTCACCGGCGGTAGCAGGATAAACCTCATGTTCTATTTCTACGATGGCGAGAAGCCCCCGACTAGTGGTCCTTTTGCCGACTTTTTGAAGATCAAGTCTACTCTTGACACCACCAAGACCCAGACCTACCCCGAACTGGTAAGTTCAGTATTAAGCTTACTTCATTTTTATCGTTACTAACGGATGGTTAGCTCAAGTCAAACGGAGCCGGAGTTTCTCTGCTAAACTCGAGAATCTCTTTCAGAGTAAGCAACACCCCAAATGTCTCATAACCTCAACTAACATGTATAGACTACCACTATCCCATACTTCCCCAAGGACTCTGGTGTCTACAAACAAATCACCAACAAGATGGTCGAAATCACATCAGACTACTTCAAGCGCCTCCGAGGTCTAGCTTCTCAATGCTCAGTCGACTTCCAGCCCTTGCCAGCTGCCATCGGCAAACAAACCGAGAAGCGAGGCGGAAACGCTATTGGTTTCACCGCCAGCGATCCTGATCGTGTTCTTCTCGAGATCCAGTGCGCTTGGGTTGAGAAGAGGTTCGATGGCATGGTTCGCCAGTTTTCCAAGGATTTGACAGCTTGGATCGAGGAGAAGGTACCTGAGTGGTTGGAAGAACAGGGAGAGCCAACCGATGCTTACCTTCCTCTGTTCATGAACGATGCCATGTCTGATCAGAATGTCACGGGAACGTACAAGGGCTATGCTAAGTTCAAGGCGCTTCAGCTTGAAGCTGATCCTGAGGGTGTTTTGAGAGAGAGGATGGGTGGCTTCAAGTACTGATATGTTTCAGACGGCCAGCATTGTAGATATGTATTTGATTCTTGTGTCTGCATAGCGGACATGTATTATTAATATTTTTTAGAGGCAAAAGCTAGAAGTTTATACACATATTCAATTCTTCACTTCGATAAAATCACTGATTAGTAGTGTTGGTACGTAGTGGAAGGGTACCTAAGACTTGAACAAATGCCTGGTTCAAAAGCCGAAGTATATATGCTCTAGCTTGTATGAAATCCACCATAACTAGTAGGGGTTTCGTCGAAAAGATACAAGCTGCAAAGAACAAAGGCCGGCGTTGCTTTGGGAGTCGACTACTGCAGAACCCTAGAACACAAATACAACAACGGGGTCCTACAGCGTGGCATTGACTGGTGGGTAGGCACTCATGCCATCAGTGAAACTGAGGCCGAAATTCAAGCGCCAGAGACAGGGTCTAGCCCACCATCCGAAGCAAACAGGAAGACAAGCTTTGAACCACAGGGTTCAACTGCAACCAACAAAGCCAGTTCACAAGTTCTGAGTCTTGGAAAGGTCAGTCCTGTGAATATGCCCTACACCTACGACGGCTTAATACACAACAATATCAAAATAGTGATTGGCTAAAGTGGCCCGCCGACGCTAAAGGATCTGAGGCACTCATTGTTCGCCATTCGACTGCCGCTATATGCCGCTATAGCTCCTATGGCGGTGCAGCATCTGTTCACACATTTTTTATAGACAATCGTCCACCGTCAACCAATGGACTTTCTAGGTCAAGGTTGTGTTAACACTCGTGAATTTGTCAGTGTTCAGCCACTGAAGATCCTAGATCTATCATCGAGAAAGTCTGGAATAGGTCGAAAGCCGAGCCATGAGATGCTTATAAAGTTTGCCCTCCACGCTGAGAAAGAAGACTTTGGAACGTTTGACGATGTTCTTCTCTGTCTTGTAGTAGTGTTCTTTTATATAAAATATTTTGCCTACCTCTATATAGACTGCATCAAGTTCTAAAAGCTAGAACTGTATAATTAGCTAGGTATTCAACTCCCTCTAGTTTACTCTGAGTATATAATACAAGACGCTTGATGTTGACTCCGTCACCCTAGGCAAGGTAAATCCTCGGCCTAGGTATCTCAGCACTATTCGCTCAAGCAATTAGCAGTGCTTCTTCCGACCATATGTCATAAAGCTCCACAGTCGTTATGTAGCCTTAGAAGATAGGTCATCTTCTTTTGCCTCTTCTTTTTTCTAGGTCTTCTCTTGCTAGGTCTCTCGCAAGAGATCGATTTCTTAAGGTTACAGCCTTTTCCCTTTAGTGGCTTATCCCTCGGGCATTTTCTACTAACCTTATTTTAGCGCCTTTCTTGCTAGCCAATGACGCGCCAAATTTCCCTTTTTGATCAATTAGGCGCTAGTGCCAAGGCGTTAGCGTAAGTGGTTAGTCTCATTATAGAGAGGCAAAGCCGGAAGGAACTTCCACACACTTCGTTATGTAGGTTACCTTCCGTGCGGCTTTGCCTCAATTAAGAATACCGGCTTTTCGGAAACATAATTTAGCAGCAGAATTAAATACAGGTTAAAGAGTAAGCTAATAGCGCTGCGCTAAAGTGCCATACAAAATAAACGTGGGTTAACCGACCCACGATTACAACGAGTGATAAGGTAATTGATAGCCTTAAAACTAAACGGCTTGCTATTAGTGCAGGTATCAACCCGTGGCCTTCCATTCTAAAATCTGGAAAGGATACCAAGTAAAAACTAACTAGCAATACTAGTGGAGGATTCTTTACACTAACATTCTTAAAGAATACGCCTTCACATGGATAGTGTCCCCAGGCTAGGAGGTAAAAACCAAATAGGGTCAGAATAAGACGGGAGAATCAGTGGCTGATGAACGGTGACTAGGTTATTTACCTGCTAAGCTCCGCAGCTCAGTAGGCAATAACTGTAGCACACAAGGTTGATATTATAGCTAAATCATTCTAGCATACAAACTTCAGAGACCTCCACGGGCCGCTGCTCTGATAGCAATCATGAAGGTTGTTCAATCTTGCAGAAGCGCCTTGACAATTCTTCTCTTTAAATCGGATAACTGATAGGAGAGGAGTCATAAGTAAGGAATATGCAATAAAAGGTCGAGAAGTTAAACTTACTGTAACATTTACTGTTCTTTCTTGATTGCATGCTTACAGCAATGTCATGGCTGGCTAGATCCTTGATGCAGTAATTATTGTTGTATTCCCGTTTAGATACTGAAGTCTTGCATTTGAGGCTATCCCAAAACTTGACTGTGATGTCGCCGGCCCGAGGCTCGAGAGTATGGGGGACATTGTCGATAGGATTGCCAAGGACCGGAACGGCAAGAAGAGAGGACGCTGCCAGAGCAGTAGTAGTGAAGATGTTGAATAACATGGTGGTAGTGTTGGACAAGAGGTCGGTATGAGAATCGTCTTGATGTAGAGATAGAGAGGATATTCGGTAGTAGTAAAATCACAGAACAATGAGAATGAAGCAGCTACTTATAGTCAAGATGTATAGTGCTAATATGTAGCCAGCCTCAAGTTTCCTACTATTCCACCCGTGTGATCTGCAATGACAACGAACAGTACTACACTTACAAGACAGTTTCATGCTCGGATGTTACCCTTTTGAAGATAGTGCTTACATGCGGGAATTTTTAGCCTTCTTTTGTTGTATTAGCCCCCACCAGGAGGACTTTCTATGTCTGTGCAGTCCCATTGTATTTCCACCGTATTTTGCGACCCATGTTTTTATAACTTGAATAGACTGAGTTGATTGGCCGAGTTAAGAAGTCAGCCATATAGGGCGATGCGAATACTACATAGAACGTATAAAAGTCCATATGGGTAAATTTATAAGTGAATCAAATGATACGTTGCAGTGGCACAGTTTCAACCCTGCATAGATTTTTTGCTTCTTAGTAGATGATTTTCTATGAAGTCGGTGGACCGGGAAGGTTTGTATCCGTAGCCTTTCTATTGCGCGATTGAGCTACGTGACATCAGACCCAGACTGTGACGTGCGATTGACGATGTTAAAGTGTAAAACTTACTGTTTCCATGGCAAGTTCATTTGCCTAGGTAGTTTCGGCACATTTACATGTCTTACAATCCAGATTGTACATCGCGAAAGAAGGCTAGTTTTTGAAATGGACTGCTTAGTAATGAGGGCGCGAATCTTCGCAGGACTGTCAATTACATTGATTTTAGGACCTCAACTTCGTCAGTATAACAGGGACAAACGAGATCTTACATCCGTTCAATGGTCCTAGGTATTATTTACAGACGATTTGGGTCAAATCGTACACCAAAACGAGGTTGCGAGGTAGTCAGGTTTGGTCAAAATCGCTTTGCTCGAGGAGAGCGATGAGATATTCGATGAAGGCGATGAACTTTGACACTGGTAAAGGCTATCGTGCAAAGAATGGTGTTCTTCTCGGCTCCAGTAAGTTGATCATTTCCTATTCAAGTGCCATATTCTGACTTGGAGCCAAGTTATCGGTTTCTGGATGAAGACTTCTCAACAGCGGGGAGATCCTATCCTTGTATTGGTGCAAAGACCAATGGTGAAGCAGAGGACTTTCAAATTCGTACCACCCTTCGATCTTCTCCAGAGCATCCTTTTCCCTACAAAGGACCATAAAACGGGCTTTTGTTGAGAACTGAATGGGACGATGACAAACTATCTATAACTAGTTCCAGCCAAGCCTCTGATACAGCTTCCGAGGGTGTGACCGAGAAAGAATCAACATAGTCAATGATAGGAAGTGGCTGTTTTCAAGCACTGCTGATATGATTTCATTGTGGTATGTGGTCATTCAGACAAGGCCTCTACATCATGCACGTATTACCGTGAGGGATAGTCACTTTTACCAATACATGTTCAAGTTTCAGTTTTATTTAGAGGCTTTATTTTGTAAATACGTCTAGAGACACGAAACATTGATTCATATTACATTCATTTACTTTGCTTCAATGACTTTACTAATAAGTGGTGTTAGTAATAAACAACGTCAAAAACAGAAGCGAACTTACCACTTCGATCCACCTCGCCATCCACTTGTCGACGGCCTGCTTTGCCTCATCAATGAGACCAAGTTCTGTGAAATGATTAGCAAAATCTCTGGTATTACCAGGCTGTGTCTTACCTAGCAGAAGCTGGACCGCGCCACGGATTCCAGAGTCCAGCGCGGAGGCAATCCAAGCATGAGTGTAAGACGTATGCTCGCCCACGAAAATCATCTGTTTAGAAACGTTAGCCAGGTACCACTGATAGGTTTAAGGCTTCTTACCTTGTCATATGTCTTGAAGTACTCAGGGATGTAAAGTTGGTGCTGTCCCGCAGTGGGACTGGCCCAACTTCCCGATTGAAGGGGGTCCAACGCCCAGCACCTTCTGTTGAACTTGCCAGTGTACAATTCCCTGATAAAGTCGCCGTGGATATCTACCATCGCGTCAAACACCATCTGGACATGGTCCTCCTCGCTCATGCTGGCCAATCGATAACCCATGTCGCCGCTGATATAGCTAGCCAGGATAGTAGCAGGACCAGTGCCGTTGATGTTGTAAGACGGGTAGCAGATTGATCCGATACCGGGAATATCGCTAGTGGTACTGCAGCCTCCAATAATGGGGTTCTCGTAATGCTCCCAGAAACGCTCAGAGAATTCAAGAGCCACCTTGCAGGCGGATCCGTAGTTGAGCTCCTTGATGGCGTTGGAGATGGTCGCTGGAAGGTTGGGAAGACGCCAGCGACGAACGATGGAGAAGGGCACTGCAATGACGGCGTAGTCAAAAGTAGAATCTTGGAATTCTGTATCGTTGTACTCCTTGCGCCATTGGAGCGTGACCTTGTCATCAGTGTCATTGTATCGGACACGCTCGATCTTACGACCCATGGTCGTGATGTCGTCAACGAGTGGGTGGAATGATAGAGGCAGTCTGTTGAGACCACCATCAATCGTCTTGTAGCTCGCTGCCGAGAAATACAAGCCCTCGTAGAGCGAATCCCAGAATGTGGTAGCAGACCAGTCGCCCAGAACATCCGTGCTGTTGAGACTGCCCTTGAGGTAGTGGACCATAAAGGCGTACTCAGACCATTGATCACCTCCAAGTCCATTCAAGCCAGTCTCAAGCCACTGCTTGTGAGCTTTGAACATGTTCTTGGCCATGAGGGTACTAAACTCAGATCCAGGCATGAAGGTGTCCAACTTTGCCTGGAGATCTTTTGCTTCGGGACCAATGTCGCTGGCGGCGCCGAGCGAAGCGTTCTTTGAAATCTGGGCGAGTGTTGGGGGCATGCCGTTGGGAAGCTTGAACTCATTCTTGTACGAGAGACCGTTGGAGTTCGCCTGGATCCAGGGAATGAAGTCGACACTGAGGTTCTTTTCGTGATTGTTGAGATTGTTCATCTCCTCAGCGAGTTGAAACACCAATTGATGGTCTGTAATGTTCATGGTCTCATTGGTTTCGGGACTCGTGTAAGTTGATGGGAAACGCATAGGTCCCATCTCTTGGTAAGAGTAGTCAAAGGGACCGCCTGTGAGGTACTCGGTATGGACTCGACCACCAAGACGTTGACCGGCCTCAATGATACTGATGTTGGTCATGCCTGCCTGCGAAAGGACCAGGTATGTCATCAAGCCAGACATACCCGCTCCCACGATTGCGATTTCCTTCGCCTTTGCAGCGTCTTCGTCGACGAAGGAGGTGCCTGTCTTGGTAAGGTGAGCGACACCGTCGAACCAGGGGCCAAGAACATCAAAGCCATTCTCTTCAGTCATATGAACTGAGTCTAACTTCATGTTAGCACGGTGAAATGAAGTGGTCATGGAACAACTTGCCTTCCCCTCGCTTCTGGGGCGCTCTTCGTCTAACCCGATGAAGTTTCTGTGGCTCACTGCGTCCCGCAAGAGCTCCATCGTTTGTCCACGCCGATATGCATCCATTGTCGTTTGTGTTGGCAGGAATCACCCATGCCAATCGCGAAACACTCTTGCTGTCAGTCTCAGCGATGGTGTGATGAGCCTCGGACATAGATTCAGTCTCGCAAGGGCCGTAAGTGAAGGACAAAGGACCCTCGGTAGGTTTGCTGAACCTGACGTGGATATTGGCAAGGTGAGATGTGAGTGGCTCACGAGTTTCGAGTTGAACAGGAAGAGAAGAGGCAAATGAGCTGCCAACGCTCAAGGCGAGGCTTGCGATGGAGTGCTTCATGATGGATGATTATGATGCAGATGAACTCATGCTCTTGACTCAGTAATATTCTCAATTCTCACAGATATATATACAACTACAAGTAAATCTACAAGTAAATAACTCATAAGTCTTATCGAGGCCAGAGACTGGAGATTTCAAGCTCCGTAACTGATAGGCCAAGAACGATAAACACTTATCTCCGATTTCGTGGCCGATGCACTAGGATCTCAATGAACGGATGGACTGGCTCTTACGGATGTCGGATGGCAAATAAGTCTTATCTGTTATATGGGGGAGGAAAGGGCGCAGAAGACAGACATGTCCCCCTTCGCCGCCGTACTTAGCCGGTGGAGATGGGTTGCATTGTCTTATCAGTTCGAAGAGACACAATACCCCGCGACATTTCGGACAATACATCAACGACCGTCTTCACCGATAGTCCGCGAGGAGTTCGGGACTTGGGGAGCTAGTCTAGTCCAGGGAAGGCAACGGTTCCTTAGGCTGTGGAAACTAGAAATGGAAGGCACTTTTGTTTCAATTGATAAAATTCCGATAGGTAAAAAACATTGCCAAGATAAGGCGATGACCCGACAAGTTCCATGTTGCGACTAGTTACCCCACGTCGGCGAACTAATTGAGGCTTGTTATGTATGCATATCCGGATTAAGCAGACAACGATAACGATAAATAGATAACAATAAAAATGATAAGATAGATAGTCTGGATAAGATACACTGGTAGCGATCCTAGAGACACAATTAAAGTCTAACATTGATCTATACAGTTGAGGTCAGGAATACCCTTTTGATCCTCTAAGGATGATGAGGGCAACGATGCGGAGACGTTTCTTCGACAGCTATTCATCAACTACATACACGATCGATTTCTCGGAACAAGTGAAGCTATTCGTATTCGGCTTGCAGATTCGATGGTTCTTCGACGAAAGAGAATTCTTTATCGCAGACAACGTTATGGAACAGCTTCAACACGTCTTCCCGAGCCAGTGGCCAAACCTGTGATATCTCACCCAAGGTTTGATATTGCCAATGATGAGACCCATTTTGTTAAGCGCCGGGCTGTGGAAGCACCAGCCCGGAGCAATGTACAATCTGTAACAAAAACTGCAACAACGCTTTCCCCAGAGAAGTTCAAAAGGGCTGCTGCACCTTCTGTCATTTCGACTTCAAAGATTGTTGCACTCAGCGGGGCTGAGGAGCTGTCCTTTCCACCTGCGCCTACAGCGAGCCTGATGCAGAAATACAATAGGATGAAGAGAGAAATCGAAAGCCATGGAGATGAACCCGGACTTCAGACCTCAGAAGAGAAGGGCGGAGAACAAGGAAATAAGAATATTGAGCTTATGAAGCGAAAGACAGAATTATCTGAGGCCTGGAATAGTTGCGTCGAGGCAGTGGCGGAAGTCACTTGTCCTTACTGTTTCCACGTCCTTCCTATTCGCGATGTTCTCGACGACAAAAAGTGGAAGTAAGTCCAACTCACTCGCCTTGGAATTTTCCAAACAGGACAATCCACCTATCATAAAAGTACTAAAGCATATGGAAAGGATGCATGTCAAGGATGATCTTGATCCCTACGTCTGCCTCTTCGAGGAATGTGAAACTTCAGATCATCTATACACACAGCGAACAATGGATGAAACACATGAGAGATCACACTTTGCGATGGCGCTGTAGATCGAAAGCCCACGGAGAGTTCACCACAAAGACGAGAACAGATTATATTCAACACATGAATACTTGTCATCCGGGCAAATTCAAAGATGCCCAGCTCGCTGTATTAGCTGACCGAGGGGCTGTAATGGGAGGGCCCCTTTTCACAGCCTGCCCTCTCTGCGGTATCGACAAGACAGAGACATCTATGGAAAGCCACGTTGTGAGTCACATGCGACTTCTGGCTCTCAAAAGCCTACCGGTTGCTCTTGATGACACAGAGGAGTTAGAGGAGGACGACGATCAACATGACAGTGGAGATGCCTCTCCATCACACAGCCGGAGTACAATCAAGGATGCGCTTGAAGACACTGCACCTCTCAGTCCACCAGTCACCGCAGAGGCTTGAAATGTTTCGTATTATAGCGTACATGATCAAGTCTCTGTACCGAGCTCTCCTGTTGCAGAACATGGAAAGATGCCATGGAATTATGTTACAGACGGACACAGTTACAACCAAAAGGATGATCCTGTGCTTCAGCCTTTCTTCCATCGTATTTCAGATACTGAATACCCGTCAAGCGAGCGGAGCCCACTACCTAACGATTCTCTGAGTTCATTCCAACGCCCGATAATAATAATGAATCCAGACTGCGCTATTTGTGGTGCTCCAGACAGTATGAAATGTCATTGTGAGGCGGAGGCCCTGGATAATACTGTCATACAAGCGGAAGAAAGAATAATGTGGCCACAGTATAAAGCGTTAAGAGACTGGGTGAAGGTACACGCGCAAGACTACGTGAAGCAGCGGCGGGCTATACTCAAAAACCTTGACTCCCAGAATCCAAATGACGGACACCAAGATGTTTCAGGGCAAGGCTCTGGAGATGAAGGCCAACCTGAGGCGTCGATTCTTAATGTTAACCTCCCAGAAGTAACGGAATACTACTTTGGGCTCGCTAAAATAAGGCTTCCGGCTGATAGTGAAGCTGCCGTAAAGGAACCTGAGTTAAGTAATGCTCGCCCATCTACTAATGTCACTAAAGTGCAAAACATTAATATAGGCAATTATTAAAGATTTAAATCTTTATTAATATAATTTAATGATAGTTATTAAATAGATTTTTAATCTCTTTTATATATTTTATCTTTAACTTTTGAGAATGCAGCTGTGCGTAGCAAAAGTGTTAGATTTCAATTTTCAACTTCAGGAATACCGTCACAAATCTTCAAGTAACCACTAAATTTCTAACTAGCAACTCGAGCAAGATAATGAATGTATTGCGAAGTTGGAAACATGAAGTTAGTTACTGCTAGAGCCTACAGGGTAATAACCCGTAATTCGATACTCCGGTTGGCTAGTCGCGGCTAATCGGCTTCAATCACGTCCCATCGTTATGATCGATTGGGTCTAACAGCTGACCGTTGCAAGAAAAGGCTTAACTCACTTAATCTAGTTCTATTTCTGCATAATCGCTAGCACCATGAACCTGACTATTTTGCCTTCCGACTAGCAGTAACCAATCATTTGCATCCAGTAAGTTCTGCTTGAATTAGTTACAGACTATTGATTCAGGGGAAATTATACAATTGTTATGATTGTCACTTGCCGGAAGACTTCATAAGTATCGCTTCCAATCCATTCTGTCGCTTCGCTTACCCCGTGTTCTTTTTATCTCTTGGCAACTTATTCACCCCAGTCAATGGGGTTTTTTTTTTTTTTTTTCCCATCATAACTCAAGATGCGCTCTGTTGCTTTCCTCTTGGTCATTGGCCTCAGTGTCGACTTTGCTCTTTCTGGTCCCTGCAAGCCTCGAACTTCCGGTAAGTTGTGTTAAGATATGCCAAGAAAATTAGATCCGGAGATGGTTGACGATAGTCTTTCTCCAGCTACAGATGTGGAGACTTCGACTTTGATCGGTTCGACAACGCAGTCTGTAACAACAACGGCAGGAGAACTCTCTACAGCGGTGTCATCCGAAACCTCTACAGACACTGTCGCAACTACAGTCGCTCCAGACACCACTACCGCGATCATCGTAACAACATCTGAGACTGAAACTGCCACCGCAGCGTCAGACACTACCATCGCCATCACCACTACAACATCCGAGAGCGAAACAACAACCACTGCAGAATTTACAACTACTGCCCCCGCAGCAACCCCAACCTTTACCATAGTTGGTGGCGGAGGTTCTGTCAATGGTGCATCCCTCCAAGGTGTCGATCAAGATGGGAGTATCCTACTCTTCAACTCAGAAGTCGGAAATGCACGCACCCGAACCTTCATTCTCGACCCAGATACCGGCCGACTACGAGACAAGGATACCGGAACTCTTGTTTGCGCCTACTACGGCTCTACCGAGTCGCCCTCCGACCCGGCTAACTTTGCATTGTGCCAAAACGGCAACACAGGTCCTAACTTGCCCTACGCCTATTTGACCTGCGAGATAGTCAGTGGGAAGCTTGCATGTACGGCCCCGAAGGCTTCGTGCCCGTCTGATGACAGCGGTGTCAGCACCTGTGTAACTGATTCCACCGGCGGCGTGAACGATCAGTTCTACTATGCGTACGAGTCTGGGGCTGGTAACTACCTGTATATTTCTAGTGGTAGTCCCAGCGGCTATACGTCCGTTGACATCCTTGCTCAGAACGCTTGAGCTATCAAACCAGGCAGCATGAGATCCCATAGCAATACGTATGAGTACATTCTCATAAACTTTTATTCTATATCCTTTATTGTATATTACTCTCACAATTCACGGTTTTCAGTCTCGTACTCTCCTGTCTGTGGATTAAGTTCGCGAAGGAATCTTCTATCCAATTAATTCCACAGCAGAAGGGCATAGATTCCGCTGCGTCCCATATTACCACAATCTTTCAGTGTACTTATACAATTATTGAGGCAAACAATTACTCACCTAAACACTAAATTTCTCTTACCCGTGGTAACTTGCTGCCACCCCACCTATCGTAATCTTCCACTCTAAACTCAAATATACCACTTCCAGGACGCTCCTCAACCGCCCGTATCCTGCTTCTCCTATTTTCATTCTGGTCTAGATCCATCTTTTGCGTTGTTTTGGCAATTGAAGAGAATGTCATTTGACGAAGCTCCTTCACCCCGTCTTTCCACATGACTACAAGTCCGTATACGACACCCACAATTCCGACAAGAAACGACGCCGTGTACACCACTACAAGGACACCCCAGTTGTAGAAGAAGTAACTGCCTGTGCGCATACGAATACAAGGGTATTCTGTATCAGGTCCACCTGGACCCCGGCCTGAGAGTTCATTCGGGTGTGAAGCC
Source organism: Fusarium palustre (assembly GCA_014899045.1). Taxonomy (NCBI): domain Eukaryota; kingdom Fungi; phylum Ascomycota; class Sordariomycetes; order Hypocreales; family Nectriaceae; genus Fusarium; species Fusarium palustre. The sequence goes on from JAAVUH010000210.1 coordinate 56,173, forward strand.
CACGCCACAGCAAGGAGCAACGGGTCTGAGAGAAGGGATATGAGCATGTCCTCGTAGAGCTTTTGCAAGGCGCCCTCAAAATCGGGAACAGGCAAAGATTCAGGGCGGGCGACTAGTTTTGAAGTTGTGATGGATGAGTGTGCAATTGGTCCTGGTAGCTGTATCGATCCTTGGAGAAGGTCGCGGATCTTCTTTCCTAGAGAGTGGTACGCTGCTATTTTGCGGTAATATCTCCAGTCCTTTGGTAAGACATAGTTCTCCACGGGTTCGGCAAATATTGGGTCAAGTGTTCCATCGTCGATAGAAGACTCGTCGATATATGTTGTGTTGATAATCTTTTGTTTGTAGTCTCGATTGGTGACTTTGTATGATTGGCGACCACCTGTATAGTTCAGGTTGACGGTATAGTTGGTTTCCCAATGCTCACAAGCTGTGATTACTGGTGTGTAATCCTGATTCCAGCCCTTCATGCTTCGATTCTTTGCATGAGGCTCGTCCATGTTATCCACCTCAACATAGCCCATCCAGAGTACCGGTTCCGTTCTCAACGCCCCTAGATTTTTCGGGAACGGGGGCTTCACTACTGGTTTGTTGTTCTCGTCAACTTCAATTTGATCCACTTTGTATTCTCCCAAATCCGCAATGGTATAGAAACTGGCATTTCCGACAGGAACCATCTCGGTCAGATTAAATGGCGTCTTGTAACCTTTGAAGCTTTTCAACGTAGAGTTGACACCTTTGGCGAGCTGCTCGCACTTGTATCCGGGTCCAAGAAAGTGAATAGTTGTAGAACAGTCCCAGTCTTTGCCACAGATTTCTTCAGCCACTTCGTCTCTCTGGATCGGCTGTCCTCCAGACAAAACCCTTGACGCGATTGAATCGAGTGGTGGGGCGGCCTTTAGCCAGTAATCGAAATGATACGGTGAGTCCCTGTCCGCGATGACCTGGTTAAACATTGATAGAGAGATTCCACGCATAGTCTCGTTGGCGGCTCTTTTATCATCGTCCCAGCTTTTCTTAGCATCGTTACTGAAATTGAGGGTCCGGACAGATGTGCAATTTCCATGTTCAGCCCTCGTGTCAGTGACTACACTGAGTGTCGCCGAAGTAAAAATAACCACAGCTGGCGATAGCCAGATATATATAGCGAGAACCATGGCAAACGCTGATTTCTTCCATGCTTCTTTATTAAAGAGCTCGAAGGCATTGTGAGCCGCGCCAAAAAGAGAGTCGATGGCATGAACGGTATAGCTATTTTGGCTTACAGCGCTCCAGGCAACCTGCTGGTGAGCTGTCAGCACAGCTATGACGAAACTGGCTTTTGCAACAAAGGCCAAGAACTGACCCAGCCGCAGCCACCATTGCTGGTTTGTAGCTATGCGATTGTGGAGGTGGCTGTAAAGAATATGATGGCCCACGGCAGCAGCAGCTCCAAGAACGAGGCATACCACCATAGACCATTTATTCTTGACAAGTCTTTCCCACCATGGGCCTTTCGGGGGCTGCGTCGGTGGACCAAGCTGGTGGTAGACACCGAGTCCGGCTGGAAAGTTATGTATTCGGTCCGCAGCTAGCAAGTCGACCTGACTGTGTTCTCTACCTCCTGGCGTGAAAGGATCATGCAGATCAGGGCTCAATGGGCCCACATGAGGAGAATCAAACTCAGACCGGGGCGAAAGATATGAGCCCTCCCTGCCGATCCTGCTACTTGCAGGCGACGGAGCAATGTTGGGTTGGTCTTCGAAGCGAGTGAGGCCAATGCTTTGGTACTCCTGGGAGGAACCAGAAAAGTAGTTCGGGGGTGCTCGCCTCATCCTTTCGGTTAAAGGCAATGCCAGCTAGGTCTGAGGGATTATGATCGTAAGCTTCAGAGGTGAGGAGCAAAGGTGGAGAGCTGTGCTTGATGGCAAAGATGCTCAATTACACTCATTAAGAGAATGTGAGGAATAACTCGAGTAAAATCCCTCGTCGGAGACATCGGAGAGTCAATTGTAACACTTTTCAGTTGGATTTTCAGTCTGAAGAGAAAAAGTCTGACTTCGAGGCTGGGGCTGCTGACAATCTGACATAGAGCGGCACGGACCGAGTCGTTGTCCGGTCGCTTAAACAGTAAGCATGACTCGTTTCAGCCACAGCAGGCGTATATGTGGCGTCGACCCTGGCATGTTGTGGCGCATTCGTCATCAATCTGCTTCCTAGCACTGGCCGATGTTGACCAGTTGGCATCCAGCAGTCTTCGTCAGCGGCTTTTGACAATATGAACTGCTCTTTGCATATCAAACTTTGACCTGTGACTGTCATGGCCAGGTCTCAGTGGGAAAACCGACGGGGCCGACGGGGTACTAACCGTATTTGGCTCATCGATCTTCGCACCGGTATCCGAAACCCGGCAACGGGGAGACAGGAGATCAGCTCGAATCATACAACTGGCTAGTAGTTAAAAAGAGATAAAATGTAATATGAATGGTTGGAGACAATGCCGTTGAGTTTGAACGTCTGGAAGAGCCTGCAAACGAGGCCTTTTTAATACTACTCATACTCTACTTGTTTTGACTTCTAGAAATTATTATACAATTTCAATTCTTGATCCAATGGCACCGCTTAAAGTTACCATCATCGGCGGTGGTCTTGCTGGCGCATGTTTAGCAAACGGTCTAATCAACAGATCAGATGACCAAATTGATGTCTCAGTCTTCGAACGCGACGAAGCGGGCTCGGAACGAGGAGGATACCAGATCCGTCTCGGAGCATACGCTTTGGCTGGTTTTAGGGCTTGTCTGACGAAAGAGCAATTTTCATCTCTCCTCCATCTATTTGGAAAGTCCGGAGGTGTCGTATCGTCAGCACCTTGCATCTTCAGTCCTTCTGACTTGAAAGTCCTGGTTGACTTGAGCAAAGCTCCCCTCTATGAGAAGAGCGCTCCTGTTACGCGGATTCGCCTTCGGGACTTTCTCCAAAAACCATTACAAGATAAGGGAATTATCCATTATGGCAAGAAATACACCCGTTTTGAGGTTATGAAAAGCAATGCTTCCCAACAAAGCAGTATCAGAGTTCATCTCGATGACGGCTCCCACCACGACTGTGATGTTCTCATCTCAGCCGAGGGAAGCGGAAGCCGTATCAACAAACAGATTGGACTGAATAATATAATCACCGATGCCAAGCCTGGACACGGAGGGTTCTTGGGTAAATGCCACCTGTCTTGGCCCGTACTTGAGACATTACCGCGTCAGCTTATAGAGAAGGGCACCATCTACACTGCCAACTCAAAGGCCATGATATTCTGTGCTGTATATCTTCCCGACAGTATTAACTCCGGTGCCAAGATATCTAGTTCCAAACAGCCGAATGGGACAAAGCTGGAGAAACACGGCGAGGACGAAGCATCCCTGTTCTTGGGCGTATCGTGGACAACGGGACCCGAATCGGCAACCTTGGATCAAGTCAAAGACAAAAAAGGGTTGATGAAACAAAAAATCACCGAGGCCGGCTTTCATCCTGACTGTCTCAAATTGGTGGATGCGGTTGACGAAGCAGCCATCTTGACGACGCCTTGGAGATACGCCCAGAGTGATACCCCATTTGACTGGAGACGACGACTTTTGAACAAGAATAATCAGTCGGACCCAATCATTGCGAACCCGAGGGTTTGGTTGATAGGCGATTCTATCCATCCGATGCTTCCGTCAAGAGGAATGGGAGCAAACAATGCTATTCACGATACAGCCGATGCACTCTATCCATTACTTGAACTCGCCAAGCTGAAGAGTGTGAATAAAAATATCACAGATGATCAAATTAGCCACCAGCTAGCGGTGTACGAGAGATCCATGATGCCAAGGGCCTTTAGTTGGGTGAAAAAGAGTGCCAACCAGCAGGTATGAACGAGTCACATTGTTCTTTCGACGGTGAGACCCCAAGCTAATAGGATGATAGTTGCCAGATCTCGATAGTTTGACCGGAAGAGCAATAATAATTGGCCTCCGAGTCGTGCTCTTCGTACTAGGTATTGGTATCAAGGTCCTGGGGCTGTTCGGATGGGAACCAAAGGACGATGCGCCCGAACTCTGTTAGTGCAATCAGAAGTAGAAGATCTACAAGTATTTGGAGCTTTGAAACATTGTCCTTTAATTGTATTGACTGTGCCGTTGGGCCAGATACAGCGGGTGAGCAGGTGCTCCCGAAATGCTAGATGAGTGATCTGTGTCACAAAAATGAGATTGCAAAGACGATGATTGGCAGCCAGAGATTGTCATGAGCAGTCAAGCGGACATAGCAAGAGAACCGTATTTACAGTTCAACTTCAGTTACAAAGTGAATCAGAACGTAAAAGCTGTATCGAAAGCCGGGTGATTTTCTTGGTCCAATGGCAGGCGTTGTCAATTAGTAACGGACGATCATATGCCGCTGCTACATATCCAGACTTTCAGCTTTATACAATCTGGTCCATATTATACGAGGATGTACAAACCCTTCAATACCAGCCTTATTTAATAATATCATGAATATGTTGAGTAACACTACACTACCTACCCTATGCAATGTCATCTCCCCATGTTGCCTCCATTTCTAAACTTAATTCGTAAATACAGAATAAATTACCACTATCGCCAATGTCTCCCTCATTCAGATGAGGCTTCTCAAGCATAAAAGACCGGCTAGGTGTCACCTGGATCAGGAAATACATCTAGAGCTTTTTACGTACAGTCCTGACCCCTGTACGTCAAGTTTACTGTAGTAGCCTTCGGCTTTTTGCCATGAACCTCATCAAGAACTCAATTTCATCTCCTAACTTCACATATGTTAGCACTACTGGCTGAAACCAAGACCACTCTTCCTTGTCAGCCATGTTGAGATGTATGCTTCTGCCTGGGTCTCGTTCCTGGGAGGAAGCTGAGAATCTGCCACGGTGTCAATGTCTGGAAGTCAACACTCTTTATGCAATAGTTCAGTTTGTAGGAGCATACGTGCCTTCTTGAGTGTCTAGTATATGGTCCACCGTCACAGCTCGAGCTTTGCAAAGGGAAGACGCCGTTATTGCTGTTTATCTTGGCGTTGATATCGTAACATTTAACGAAGGATCTATCTCAAGACTACACTATCTTGACGGAAAGTGACCAATTAGTGACCTTCCTTGTGATTTCCGTGTGTAATTATTGTTGGATTTGAGTCCGAGCAGGATCATCACCTGCACTGGATATTAGTAGCCAACCACACACACCCAGCAGAGACCGAAATGATAGAGGTAGCGTGCTCGGCCCTCCTCCAGGGGTCCCCAGCCCTGCTAGAGCGGGCCGATGTACACTAAAATAACCTTATGTAGTTAGTGATACCAGACCGCGTCAGGCGGTCAAGAGAGTATACAGGGCCATGTGTTCTACCAAGGCCAAAGCTCTATCCCTAGCCTTATGAATTCAGTATAGCGTGTCACTATGTGGAAGGGGTTTGCATCCTTCTTGTATAATCCTTAGCATTTGCCGACCTTGAATTCTATTTGGATTGTCATAATTGTCGATCTTAATTGACTCCCTGGCTCTTACCTTTTCACTGTTACGTCGCTTGTTAGACCTGTCTTTCTATATCGAAGCTTGAATGTATATATAGTCTCAACCTGTCCCTGTGCAACTTCATTCTCAACACTCTCGCACACAGCTTTTTTTCTTTATACCACCAGATAATTCCCAACATAAAGATCTGATTGAGGCGGTCTCCCTATCAACCATCATCATGCAGTTCAGCTCCATCTTCAGCACTGTCCTTTCGTTGACAGCTGTGACAGCTGTCAGTGCCGCACGCAAGGCCAATGAGTTCAGCAGCGGCAACTGGTAAGAGACTCATGTGATTTAGGTGATGCCTGCATTTTACTAACTGTTCATTCTTGTACTAGTGCCCAAGGAACGGCGTCCTATGAACACCACGGCAACCACAATGTCCATGTCACGATGGATGACACCAGTAACTCTGTTTACTTTGGTGATGGGCCGTGGTATTATTACAGTGGAAAGACTGGGAATGGTGGTAGGTGTACTGGCGATCTCATTGGGTCTTGGCAAAACGACAGTAAGCACCCTTGTGTCAACTTGAACTGGCGATCTGAGGGCGATTCTCGCCGCATCAGGTGCGTCCGATGGAACAACGCGGATTAGGTGGGGAAAGAATGGTGGTACATATAGATTGGAATTCCTCAAATGTCGATAAGTAACTTGAAGTTGGACATAGACCTATCTACACCTTGATCCACTTGAAACCAATTAGAGACCAGCGTGCAGCACCATAAGCAAATACTGAAGCGACCATAGTACATCCACAAAATAACTGCAATCCAATGAAGCTGTTTCCACTCCCACTCTTATCTGAGATCAACGCGCCGCCAAGTGGGCTACCCGTCAAAGCCCCAAAGGAATTGATCAACGAAGCCAGTCCAATTCTTGTGCCTATTTCTTCAATTGGCCTGATCTGCGCGACACACCCCGGGAAGATAGAGACATAGCCACCTGAGCCGTAACCGAAAGCAATGGCGTATGATATGATAGCCCCAGTGCTTTGGCTCCCTGGTATCCAAAGCACGAGTGTCAGGATCCCAGTAAAAGCGGTGATTATTAGCATACAGTTGAACTGGCCGATTACATCTGCAAGCGCACCTGCTGTCAAACGACCGATCAGACTGATACCATTGATCAAGGGCAATAGGTAAGGAACAAGCTCAGACGAAATTCCACTTGACTTTGCTTGGATGATGATGTAGTTGAGGGGAAGGAACATGCCCCAGAAGAACAGGAAACCGCCAGTCATGGTCAAAAGCATGACAGGCTCTTTGAAGCAGCGCTGGTAGTCTGAAAATGCGAATGGACGAGGCTTCGGCGTACCATTTGCTTTGATCAAAAGACACGAAATCGACATGAAAACCAGGAATACAAACCCTACAGCTCTTATAGTCCATCCAAAACCGATGATGTTGAACAGGCGAGATAGCATTATAGGTAAGACGATACCACCGGCTGATGATCCCGAGTTGACGATACCAAAGACAGTCCCCCGCCTCTTCTTAAACCATGATGTTGTTGACGTGAGGGAAGCGGTAAAGACGGCACCGGAGCCTAGGGAGCTTACAATAGCCTGGGACAGAAGGATCTGGTAGTATTTTGTTGACAAAGACAGCATCATCAGGCCGAAGCAATACGTGGGAGCTCCAACAAGGAGAAGCCACCGAGGTCCGTATGAATCATAGACGCGACCCCACTTGAGAAGAATTGGATGTTAGCGTTTTGTTGCCAGTTCAAATGGATGTAGAATATGCTGTTACTTACGATTGCTGAACCACCAACCTGAAAAAACACTTGCAGACTCGTGATCCAACTGATGGTACTTGGACTGTGTTCTGACAAAGGGCCTGTCTGATAGTACTCAAGAAAGACACCGACGCAAGTAACAAGACCGAACGTGCAGAAGAGACCAAACCAGCCGCCCAGAACAACGAGCCATGCTTCTCGCCCCCCTTCGGGATATTCTGCCTCGATGACTGGAGGAGATATTGCTTGAACACCCGATGATGGCTTCACTTCATGGCTTTCGGCGGTGCTCTTGTGGTTTTCATCCTGGCTAATCAGGCCTTTTTCGTTTGAAGTTGAATTATAAGGCTGGGCCATAATCGATGTATTCCGTTCAGGTCCACAGTTAGGTTCAGTTATCTGTTCAATAAATGACATAAAATAAGTGAAACCTTGAGTGAGTGAAGGTTCAGAAGGCAAATATTAGGATATAAATAGATCAATTGTGAAAGAAAATCGTTTCAGTGCTAAGATTCTAATTTGGATAGATGTGATATACCGGAGCCACCGAGTCAAGGCCGTGCCGAGCCGACAGAGTCTAACCGGGCAAGAAACATTAACAGATACTTACAAGGAAACACCGATTGGGGCTAAGAGGCAAAAACTTCATGTTATTACTCCCCGCAAGATAGCGTCTGGTCAAACCCCGACGGGGCGGTGGGGGCGGGGAAGGGTCCGTCTTATGCGCAGCCATAAGTTCCTGGCCGAAGAAATACAAGGTCAGACAATTGCATACGCGTATTCTAGTACTCGAAAAGGCTAGATAATCATTCTCGCAAACGACAAAAGTCCACTTCATAAGCTAGCAACTTAAATCTCCCCTACTAATGGATTTCAATATCCTATATAGATGAATTCTACTAAATTGAGATGATAGAAGCTGTCGTATATCTAACCCTACAAGACGGGCACAGCCTTTGAAGAATACACATGACAATCATTGTCAATTCTTCTTGCGTCGTCGAAGCTTTGATGCAGCCTTGATGGGTTCCATAACCCAGCTTTTGCGAAAGTCGTATGGATCATCATCCTGAGAAGTAAACCAGACAACTTCGAAACCCAAGACATTCTGATTATTCGGGAAACGAAAAGAGGAAATCGTTTTGGCATCTGCATTTCCAATGTAGAAGGCGTCAGACTCGGAGACAATGACTCTATGACCCTTGTCAAGCATATCTTGAGTAACACCGTTGTGCCAGGTTTGGATGATCCAGTCCTTGGAGAGTTTGATGTTCTTTTCCTCGTCAGTGAGAGGATCGTCCCATAGAATGAGCGATTTATTCGGGCAAAGAGTCTTGAGCCAGTTGAGGAAGCGGTTGAACAGTTTGTTGTCGTCTTTTGTGTTCCACATGTATGCGACTTCGTCGGCGCCAAAGTGGTGAAGAGGAGATCCGAAGTATTTGTCAACAGTAGAAACGAGATTCTCTACGACATCGTAGGTTTCTTGTCGTTGTGGTCTGATATCCAGCTGAGCGTCGGGGTTGTCCAGATCTACTTTGCCAACGACTAGGTTCTTCTTCCATTTTCCCCTGTCACATTGTTATAAGTGCTAATCTCCAGATAGAAAAGGACTTGAAATCTCACCATATGTCACTATGGCCAGGCATATCTGTTTCAGGATAAACAAGGATTCCCAGGCTCTGTGCTTGTGTAACCACTTTGTGAATGTCGGCAGGACTGTAGTATTGCTGGCTGTCGCTGTATTTGATACTAGCATTTGTCAATCCGCCGTCGGCGGGAAAGAGCATAGGGAAGCTTTGCGCATCGTAGATATGCCAATGGAAGGCATTGAAGTTGTACTGATGGAGAACGGCTAACAGACTGAGGATGGCTTTGACGGGGAAAAACTTTCGACCCGTGTCGAGCATGAAGCCCCTATGAGGATAAAGAGTGCTGTTCATCTCGTGGCACGATGCTTGGCAATGCTTGGCCCGAGGTTGTAGTCAAGGTGGAGGAGCTGAGGTGGATGGAGGTGGGGAAGTTGGAGACGAGGACACAGCTCAATTTTTGTAGAACTGAACCGTGATTCTGGAGGCCTTAGACTATTCCTCTTCCGGGTCAATATTATCTGACAACACGGAATGTTGAATTCTCGTAATTATTCCAGTTCCGGCTTTACTTGATTTGTTGATAATCGTATGTTTATGCCCAGCTACTCTAAAGGCTATGCCTCTTGCGTCAGAAGGATTCAATAGTCTCATGTGTGCTTATTATCATTACATAAGTCTAGACTAGCTAACTATACGAGAATCTATCCGACAATAAAGAGATAAAGCTGGACTCAAGTCCATTAATTAGTTATTGCTCTTTCTTCAAACTGATACGATCAATGGATAATAATTAATTAACCTTAATCTATCGTAAAACGTGCTCAATCTTTCTCAAGTGCTATGTACACAAATAACCAGGGGCTGACTGACCTATAAAGAACCCTGCTATTGAGGATTAGCAATGGCCCTCAGGGTAATATCTAACCAAAGTAGGATTGATTGTGGAGCGTGGAATGTGCTCAATCCTTCTCAACTTACTACATCAGGTTAGAAGAACGATTCGTTCCCTGCGTATCATCCTTGGCTACTTAAGATAATACTAAACCTGGATAAATTCCCGCTTTGTCTCGACAGACAGATAAGGCACGAGATATAATGCTAGAGAAAAGGCTTCAAGGTTTCATATAAGCGGACCGTTTCGATGGCAAGCCAAGGAAAATCTCCTGTAGTGTTTCGGTTGCCAACATGCTCATATACTCTCATACCCCACTCGCATCGGTCGAGTAGCTTTTATACATAACACCCTTGACTCTGCTCAGGAATGCGGGACTGTGATCTTTAATTCTGTCTCGACTCTTCCTGACGCCAGTCTCTCCATCACCATCGGAATCAGAAGTCGCCCAAAATGGATTCCCTCGGGAATTCTCTCGGCGCTCGCCATATTCAGAACATGAGCGAAGCCAGCGAACTTGAAAAACACTGGGGCTACGCAGACCGTGCTCTTCCTTGTGTAAAAGACGCCAAAACATGCCAGTACTTGGATCTCGTCTATTCTGGCCATGACTACAGTATGCTTTTCGTTGGCATTTTCTGGGCCATGGCCGTTGGTGTTTTATTGATCTGGGCTTTTTGCCGTAAGATTTTCTCGTCGCCGAGAGCAGATGAGTTTGTCATCGTGGATAATGAGAAGACGCTTTCCTCGACGACAAATCGACCTACACGAGTGAAGAGGGCTGTGGCATCTTTTCTCCGCTCCTACCTCCTTCCAGATTCGATACGTATCATTTTCGGCCGCACGACACGTCTACAGGTCGTTCTGCTGGCAGCCTTGACAGCGTACATGATCATAGTCAGCTTCGCTGGTCTTACATACAGGGTTTGGGTCGTCGCCGTGCCGGACATGGAAGGCGTGAACACTATCAGAACAACCCTCGGCCCTTGGTCGAATCGAATCGGCGTCCTCGCCTACGCACTCACGCCTCTTACAGTCATGTTGGCCAGTCGCGAATCAATCCTGAGTCTCTTGACTGGTGTTCCCTACCAAAGCTTCAACTTCCTGCATCGATGGCTCGGATACATCATCCTTGCACAAGGCTTACTGCATACCATCGGGTGGATCGTTATCGAGACAAAGCTCTACGCTCCGCAACCTGCCGCCGCAATGCAATTGATCACCGAGACATACATGATCTGGGGCATCGTCGCAACACTACTGATATTGCTTCTTTTCGTGCTCAGTCTACCATTCGTTATTCGCCGAACAGGTTATGAGTTCTTCCGGAAAGCTCACTATGTACTTGCGATGGTTTACATCGGCGCATGTTATGCGCATTGGGACAAACTCTCCTGCTTCCTGTACTCGTCCCTTATTATCTGGGCCATCGACCGTGCTCTGCGACTGATCAGGAGTGGCCTGATTCACTACCAGTACATGGATGACGGGTCTATCGGCTTCAAGAGTATCCATGCGGCTATGAACCTTTTCCCAGATTCCGACAACGGCGATGTTCTGAGACTTGACTTTGTACACTCCCAGGATCCGTGGAATATTGGTCAGCACTTTTATCTCTGCTTTACTGAATGCAGCATTTGGCAATCGCACCCTTTCACTCCGTTGAGCCTTCCAGTGTTGAAGGACGGCGTTGTCAAACATTCATATATCCTACGCGCAAAGCAAGGAGAGACAAAGAAGCTTGCGGAGCTAGCACGAAAAAGAACGGCTGAGAGCACAACATCAACGACCCCCGTTATCCTTTCTGGATCCTACGGAGAATCCATCGCCGAAGACTTGACCCCAGAGACAAACATTCTCTGTGTCGCTGGCGGTACGGGCATCACTTACGTCTTGCCCGTCCTGCTGAATCTCATCTCGCAACCATCATCATCTATGCGCAAGGTTCAACTGATCTGGGCTATCAGAAAGGAGTCGGATAAGCAGTGGGTCCAAGATGAACTCGAGTCAATCTACCAAGCCTGTGGGACACATGCCATCGAAGTGCTTGTGTACGTTACTCGCGAGGGGTGTTCGCCAACGACTATACACAACAATGTTCTAGGCGATAAAGAGAACGATGTTAGCCCACCTTTGTCGACCCCCTCTGACTCGGACGAAGTAAGGAGTAGCGTTGGGAGACACTCTGAGAATCGCCACCCAGACTTGAAGGAGATGATTCCCAACTTCGTGAGAGATACTGTCAGGGGTCCTACCACAGTGTTTGCAAGTGGGCCAGGTAGTATGATCAGCGACTTGCGAGCTGCCGTTGCGACTTGCAACTCTGGTGCTCAAGTATGGAAAGGCAACGACCGCTGCGATGTTTCATTGATATGCGATAATAGATTAGAATAGTTTCATCCCTTATTTAACACGTCATTAAGTTTATCAAGTATCTAAATATTACCATTGAAATTCCATATGACAAGAGTGTGGTAATTTCAACTCCTACTATGTCCGTCTGATTTCTTCGACGTACATACGACCCGAACGTATATCACACGATCTTTCCACCCTTCTCCCAAGCACGAACAAAGGTCTGCAAGACAATTGACTCCTCCATATCACGAATTAGCCGTGCCTTCGCAGGAGATGATATCTCGAGCTTAAAAAGGTTCTATATATTTGTATGAAATCTAAAAATATCAGAAGCAGGGAAATTCTCCTGTTGTCCAAAGCCTTCTGATTGCCCATTTTAACTTGAGAAAACAATTTCAGGTCAACTATTGTTTGTGCTGATACAAGTATCGTGAAACACGCTATAGTTGCTCCAGCCCTGGTCGATTGTGGCTGTGTCAAAAACGATGCTCCGAAAGGGTGTTCTAGATCCAGGTGACAAGATCACCACTGTGGAACAAGGGGAGGGTTTAGGTCTTAAACTCAACAACAGCTTTTCACTTGTCAATAGACCGCTGCCGCATACTAGCTCGGATCCATACCTCTGCAGGTCCTCAGAAATGTGCCCATACTTTGAGTTAGTGTCTCCCGTGCTAGCACAACATTAACAAAGTAGCAATATTTTATTGTTCTACAATTGCAAAATCTTTGGAACTTCCCTACTCAACTCTTCAATTAGACATAAATGCTATCTAGAATAAATCGCGCGTTAAAATAACGGCAAGTCGACAGGCGTTTCCCAGTCCAAGTTCTCTCTCTGTAACTCAATCCGGTCAATACAAGTTCCAAAAACCTTGTCCCACAATCGAGTTTGCTTTCCATAATTGCCGCTTGTCTTCCAACCCTTGCGGTGGTGAAGGTCGTGATCTTCAATCAGAAGCTCAGCATCAAACATGCGCAAAAGCCAAGTCAGTGTGCTGGGAGGTGAAGAGCATACACGTAGGCCGCTATGACCAGACAGCTCAGTGAACATAACGTACTGGTGGCACACCCACCATTCATAGAAACCCATCGGAAATCCCAAAAGTTTCAGAGAAAAGTAGGCCAAGAGCGGTATGACGGCGATATCGAAGACCTCCTGTTCGAAATCGGCGTACAGTGTCAAGAGTGGGTTCGGGTGCTTGGTCAAGTGATGGGTGCGGTGATATTTCCATAGACTACCAACCTCGTGCATAAGTCTGTGGTACCAGTAGAACCAAAAGTCCAGCACAATGCCGTATAGACCAATTTCCAATGGTAGCCACAGCCAATTCATACTCGAGGGCAATTGAGCAGTACGGTAGCTGAGGAATACCGTAAAGATTGGGCGGAAGCTCGAGGTGGCGACAAGACTCTTCATGACTTTTGTAACTCCAGTATCGGGTACTCCATCTCTTGCATGGACATCGCCGTCCAAAAAGCCCGTCTGGTGTCCGACTTTGCGCAAAGCATGAAGTTCGTGCACGGCGGCGACTTTGAAAGCAAGACTATAAAAGACAAAGGCTTGCATCGGCGTAAGGTTCTGGCCCGTATATCTCACAAAAAGGTGATGTATGGCGAACGGGACGAGTGAATGCACAAGAACCCAACGATGCAACTGCCACTCTGGCGTGTAGGGTACTTTGTCTCCTTTCTGATGCACAGGCACCTGCTTATCCAAAGAGACGTGGTGAATGCCTAGAATTTCGAAGAACCAGTGCGATATCGTCCAGTTTCTTCGATCAGTATGACGCCAGGTGGACTTCATAGAGTCCTTTGGATTGACCCTCGAGGTTGACGTTCTGACGACGCTTGAGTCGAGGCGTGAGGAGCTGGGCTCGCATACGGTGATTGTAGATCGGGAAGTCATTTTGCGTGAGTCGGATTTTTGAAGTTCATAGAAGCCGATGATAACGTTTCGCTGGGCAAGATGGTGACAGGTCTTATATATTTGGTCTTTTGACGTCCTCCTGTCACATGATATATATTGCCATTCGGTTTGACAACTGTCCGTCTGGCTGCTTGCCTTTCATATGTGTTGTTAAACTCTGCTTCCATGATAAGCGAGCAAATATTTACCGAGGTTCTGCAGATCTTTCGTGCATACATCAAATTACAGTAGTAACCCTAATTCGGTACTTGTTTGCGATGGTGGAGGGGTTCCACCCTTCAAGTGCGGCAGATGTTGCTTTCGTAATATAATAGAACATCAAAACCTCAGCAATTTATCTGTAGATGTATGTGCCTTGACGAAATATTCCACGTCATCAAAGCCGCGTAGAATCCAGTACGTTGGTCAAACCTTCTATCAATCAGACGACAGATGGACTGACAAGATCGCTGTGCATGATTGGTTTCCGAGCATGAGTAGCTCACATCGCAAGCTAAACTAAAATCGTACCCTGCTTCCGACAACGTTAAAGACCTCAAAAAAGTCGCGCTACTAGCGTCAACTGACTCACTGCATACAAAGACAGTGGGACGTAGCATCACTATAGCTGATCGCGAGGTGTTAAACTTCGGTCTTCGACTTAGAATTCGCAACCGAAACCTTCAATAGCTGCAAAAGACTCGTAAGATGGAAAACGGACAGAAGGCGGCTTTCTCATACCCTCTTCAATGCCGGTTGTGACTGCGAAACTTGCAAAATAGCCAGGCGATAGAAACACGCGGGTAATATTTCATCGGTCTTCTACCTGGATTGGCAGAGTATCTTGTCATATCAAACCAACCAACAAGAGTAGTAAAAGCGCAGAGCTGCTGACAATTGTGACAAAAGTACTCGAGCTCTCAAGCAACAGTCTGGCTGTACTTGACTCACTGTTCGGACCTCTAGACGAGCCATCAGCTTCCAAAGGCAGTATATAATCCGGCGGAGGAGTTTTACCTGTGGCCTAGATCACCAGACCGTACTTGTCTGTTCCATTGATCCGTGTACTATCTTCGCGCACAGGGATGTCTTCAAAAGAAAGACCGAAGAACAGATCGTGTCTCCAGATATCTCCAACTCGTCGTCATTCGTCAAGTACTAAAGGTTTCCGGGTTCAAACGGATCATCGATCGAATAACTTCTTTGGCGCCATCCCCGCAACTTGCATATCGTAGATTCATCCATGGCTTTACATCATCAAAACTTGGCCAAGGGTGAAAGTCATCCTTGAGGCGCTGATGCCTTACGTTTCAGCCACGGCACCTGGCTCCAGCCAAAGCGTAGAAGTCGTCATGTTGATATGGTCATTGTTGGAATGATTACTGCGTTGAAATTTCGAAGTTCCAAGCAGACACATCACTAAATGTTGTGTACTGGCTCGAGGCTGGTTCAGCCCTATTAGTGTCCGGATTTGAGGTAAGCGGTGGCGGTTTTGTCTTGTATACAGCTTGGGAAGCAAGATTCTCACAGTCGGAGGTGGTGACTTTGGTTGACTAATAGGCGGTGGTGTTTCTATGGCGATCTGTGTCATCTGAAAGTGTATAGCGTCCTATATATATATCATAGGAATAGGTACCACCGCAGGGCGTCTCAAACACGACAAAATCTCTGGATCTAAGGTGTACTTGTCGTTTGTAAACGTCAATGTAGGACCGGGTGGCTCCCAGAGTCTCGTTGGCAGGTTGGAACCCGAATAGTCTCTAATTGAAAGGGTTCGTATCTGTCTTTTTTTCATGTTGGTGTGACCAAGAAGAGAGCTGAATAGTTGTAGGTGTTGGGCTCATCATCAGCCGCGCCACAGGCTCCAGGGCCCTTATCTAGCCAGGATGAGCCATTCGTGATGTGGTGCTGCACTGTTAAGGTGCCATTGCAGTAAAGTCGCGGGATGCCATAAGCGGTTTATCGTTCAGTCGACTGCTGATATCCACAAGTCTTGGGGTCGCATTTCCAGCTGGTGTCGCTCTCATCATCGATACCATTGTTCTGGTGAGGCCACGGATTAAAGACCCTAGGGGAGGATTTGTGGCTGTGCCACCTCCACTGCCACCTCCAGATCCGCCCCACCACTTGAACCCCGACCGCTGGAGGTTACCTCCCCAGGAACCCCCGCTACGCCTGGCAGCGACTGTGACAAGAAGAACAAGAAGAACAGCGATGATGGACCGTGGACAATCCTTCATCTCGAGCATGTTAGACCTTTTCAAAAAGAAACAAAAAATGGGCTTGGCAAGATTAAATAGGCGGCAACACACAGTCCATTATCGCAGGTCTTGAACATATCGTAGATAATGTGGTGTGCAGCTTTTTTTAGCTTCGGCCAGGGATTGGCATCCTGCTCAATATTCCACCTCTAAAAGTTGCCGGATAGCGTCTCAGATGCAGCCACCAGACAAGGCTTGGAAGCTTGAATCATTCTTATTCGCTTTCATAACAGCTCAGCCCAATTTATTGTCGGCCTTGTGATCTCATCTGACTCAGCAAGGATCTTGGCGGCGGCTAGGTTATGCTATGGGATCGTTGCCGCTGTATACTTTAACTTTATGCTTCAACATCGCTTAAACGGATCTCGGGTTATTATCCATTAGACTAAACAGCACTATACGTCCCTAAATTAGCAGCCACTCAGAGCGAGCCGCTCTTCCATTCTTCCAATCTTTTCTTAGATTGCGTGACTGTCACTAGGTTTCATTTGATGCCTGGAGATCATTACCTAAAGACCCCTGAGATGTCAGCATTTGGGGGCTAGGCATACGTCGATCCCAAAGTCAGACCATAAAACTAATAAGCAAAAGCCCCTTTGTTTTCCACAAGTTCCAAGTTCTCCGTCAGCCTATTTTTACGACCATCGGCCCGTTGCTTAATTTTACAAAACACCAAAAGATTTCCAAAACCTGTCATCATGTCCGACTTTGCGGATCTAAAAAAGGCTACCGACATTGACCCTAACGTTTGGTACCATCTGACCGAAGAAAACGTTGATGATTATGACGGAGACTTCAAGAGCATGCTGCAACGATACATAGAGGACAGCGGCGATAATGGTTTTCGCGTCTTCTCTGTTGGCGGCAAGAAAACATATTGGCAGTTTGTACGTTCCATGGACAGAGAGAGACGCTATGTAGTGTACACATTTTCTAACGAAGCTCCCAGCAACCCGTAGGCAAAATACCAGGCCGATACTCGCTTCGCTGCTCCGAAACAACGACACGAAAACAGTTCGCCGTATGTTATCGAGATTTCGAATCGGTCGAGAACCGACGCACACGCGCCTGTCTAACAGACAGTGATGGGACCGAGTCGCAACAATGGGATGTGTCTCTGTGGGGGACGAACAAGACTGAAACATATTTATTCACAAACGTCGCAAATGGCACCGACTATCACCTCGATGTGATTCCTAATAGCGCCGTTTTTATGAGCCCGAATCTCGACGGATACCAGAAAAGGCAGCGTTGGCTGATGACCAGTGTCAAAAACGTTAACGATGACGCCTACAGTACAGTCTTCACAAATGTAAGTCTGACTCCAGCATCTAGATATCAAACTTTATAGCTAAATGATGCCAAGCCCCCTCCCGAGTCAACAAATGATTCAGGGACGACAACAGATTCGTCCAGCGAAGCAGCCACAGACACCGCCTCATCCTCGTCCTCCGATTCAGATTCCAGCAGCCTCTCGGGTGGTGCGATCGCAGGCATCGCAATAGGAGCCGTACTTGGCGTTCTTGCGATGGCATTGCTCGGATTCTTTCTCTGGCGCCGCAAGAGACGCAACAGCGGCATTTCTGCTAAGCCTGATGAGGCGATGGGTAGCCACAGCGCACCCATGGGAGACCATGCCCCATTTGCAGGTTACAAGTCACCGACTCCGGCGAATTCCACATCACCGGCGCCACCGCTTTACGAATTGCCGAGTTCTCAAAATCCCGTTGAGCTCCAGGCAGCCGAGCAGAGACACGAGCTAAGATAGATATGTATCAACGGTGTCGAGAGTCAGGGGTGGAGTTTAAATAGAGTTTCGGCAGTGGAAAATGACGTGCATGGCAATCCTAGCAGCTGACGAAGTAGCTCTTTAGAAAGAAGTATAAATACCCCTTTGTTTCATCTCCTTGTCTTTTGAATTTAGCGAAGAACGACTTCCACTTCCTTTTCAACAACCACATAGTTTGTCTAAATATGCCGCTATTCTCAACAACTTACCTCCTTCTTGCACTTGCTGCTCTCGCAACATGCATCTCATCCTGCAGTTATGAACCGTCTGTAAACGCAACCTCTGAAAATTTCCCAAAGGCGTCACCTGGTTCTCCTTACGACCCCAATATCCTTTCAGAAGTCCCTGTCGCATCAGTTTGTAGCTCCGCCAACGCGACCGATGAGCTCTCCTGTGCTAGAAGATACATTGACATGATCGACGAACAAATCGCCTTCCTCTACGCTCGACGTTTAGGCTACGCAGCCGTTGCTGGGTTCGCAAAGTACGGACAGGGTGATGAGCTGAATGATCCAGCTAGAAATGAGGCTGTTGCTGAGGGCATGGCGCAGAGGGTCCTTAAGTATGGGGGTAGCAAGGACGCAGGGAGAGTCATGGGCGGCGAGGGATGCCAGATTTATGCGAGCTTGGAGTTTGAAGTGTCGGAGATTCAAGGGACTTGTGATCCTGAGTTCCGAGAGGATATTAGAAGAGATTGTAACTAAGCGGCACCTTGAATTAATCTTTCATTCTACTTTTTATTCAAGTCCTACATATCTAATCAGATAAGTGCTTTACTAAACATCAAGACCCCAAGCTGCTATCTATAATCTAAGCTGCGTTGAAGTACAGAGACTTGGTGGTGCAGTACGCCTTGATACCCTCGATTCCATGCTCAGCACCAAGACCACTCTGCTTAGCACCACCAAAGGCAACATTGTAGTTGAGCTCGTGGTGTGCGTTAATCCAAACTGTGCCCGCCTTGATCTTGGAGGACATTCTCTCTGCCTTGGCCATGTCCTTGGTCCAGACAGAGGAGCTAAGACCCATAGGGTTATCGTTGGCACGTCGAAGGACGTCCTCTTCGTCCTTCCACTTCAACACAGGGAAGACAGGGCCTACTGAATGTTAGTACCATATAATCAAATATGAGAAGGTGACTGTACCAAATGGCTCCTCGACAACAATTCTAGACTCATCGGGGGGGTTCTCGACAATGGTAGGAGTGATAAAGTATCCCTTGCCGGCAGTCGATGCACTGGTCGAACCAGCTGCTAGCTTGTAACCCTGGGACTCGATGTCTGCGAGTAGGTTCTTCACCCTGTCGAATTGTAGGTGGTTCTGTACGGGACCCAGAGCTGTGTTACTGTCCAGGCCATCGCCGACAGTAAAGCTGTTGACGGCTGCGGCTAGCTCCTTGACCAAGTCGTCGTAGATAGACTCATGGGCGTAAATTCGCTTAATGGCCATGCAGAGCTATTTTCTCGTAAGCCAAACCCAATGTAGAGGACATTCCGCAACTTACCTGACCAGAGTTCATGAGTGCTCCAAAGGCAATCTAGGTATCTCAGAGTAAGTATATCTCTTCAAGTCTTGCTTTGAAGAACTAACCTTGGGAGCAATCTCCTTAACGTCAACATCATCGCAGATAATAGCGGGATCGTTACCTCCCCTACACACGTTAATTATTGTTCGCTCGCTATCAAGAGTCGACTCACAGTTCGAGGGTGACGCGCTTGAGCGTTGGTGCAGCGCTCTGCAGGACCTTCTTTCCGGTGGCTGTGGATCCAGTAAAGCTGATCTTGTCCACACCGGGATGCGCGGTGAGCCAGGGTCCAAGGTTATCGTCACCGCTGAGTGCTTGGACGACTCCTGTGGGGAAATACTGGTTTGCTAGCTCTGCGAGCTTCAGTCCACAGTAGGGAGTGAAAGGTCTGTTCCGGACGGTTATTTTACTTGTCTTGATAAAACTACCATGAAACTTACGATGGCTTGAGAATGAAAGCGTTACCCGCAATCAGAGCTGGGCCGATCTTGGCAGTGGCTGTCGGAAAGGTTACTACTGTGTATCGAAATGAGAGAAGGTGGGTTTACCTAAGAAGATGGGGACTAGATTTGTTAGCTTTGCATTCAAGGGTTTTGGGAAAGGTTCACTCACAATTCCAAGGCACGATGCCGACCGCAACACCTATCTCTGGTTAGTTTGAAAGGCTAGATCGGCTTTGGAACGACGCACCGAGAGGGACGTATTTTGTGACGACTTTACGGCCTGGCTTGTCCTCAATCACCTGCTCAGGGTCAGGCAGCGATGCATAACCTTTGAGGAACTGAACAGCCAACATGATCTCGTAATGGGCTAATTGGATCTTTTTTTCCTTTATCAGAATAACTTCTTTGCGGGGATATAGCCATCAGACTTACAGATTTTCCTTGCTCCTTGACCAGCAAGACAGCAAATTCATCCTTGTGAGCATCAATACCGTCCGCGTACTTGGCTACTAGGTTCTGTCGCTCCTTGTACGGGACATCAGCCCAGGCTTCAGATGCCTTCTTGGCCGCTTCCACGGCTCTGTCAACATCTTGTTGGGTCGAAACCGGCACTGGGTGGTTCTTCTCAAGGGTAGAAGGGTTGGTGTTCTGCAGGGTCTCCTTGGTGGATTCGAGCTTTCCGTCGATGAGGTTATAGTACTCAGTGAAGTTGAGTTTTGTGTTAGATTCGACGGCCATTTTGACTGATATTGATGATGATGATGATTACAAAAATAGGATTTCCAAGTCAGGTTTTCCTTTTTGCAGCATGTAACATGGGTTAGTACTTATAGCTGGAATCTTTGCATTAAACAGCTCAGTACCATTGCAACATAGCTCGGGAGCGGTGAACACGTCTCCTGAAACGCTGGCCGAAAAGCGGATTCGCGGCTGAAGGGAGCTAGGATAAATACTGCAAAGAGGCCGTTATTTAGTTTTAATTGTGGAATGATATCCGCTTCTAACGCCTCAAGATCCTGGTATACGTTTAATATCATGTTGAAGACAGGCGGATTGCCCTGCGACATGCCAAGAGGCCGAGATCTATTTTTGAAAATTTTAAAAGAGAAGTATAGATCTCGTGTATAGACCTTACATTGACTATCTGGAAGTAATAAATTTTATAAGTTTAAATGAAAGATAAAAGAGTTTAAGATGCTATCTCCACTGATCAGGAGATTTGCCCCTGTGGAGTCATGAAACTAAACACGATATCCACAATAATGCAACGTCTTCAACGGGTCTAAGCTTTAATTGCGACCTGCATCGGCCGCCTTAGCCGCATCGTTGAGTTTGCCGAAATTTAATATACGTACCCTATAGTAGTATGTGGGAAGTACTGGTAAAGTTGAAGAAGGGCATCGTAGCGATTAGGTGAGGCGCTAATATCACGGACTTGAATTCAAGTACCATTTTTACTATTCAGCTGATTTTATATATCCAAGTCAATTGGCTGAGCAAGGTCCATTGCCAGAACCTTGGTTTTGCCACTCTCCTCAACGGCTTTTGTAGCTGCCTCAGTGCGGATCCTCCATGGTGGGATACATCTTCGAGATATTAGTCAGTCTTTCTAATCAACACAAATAAGACAAAAAATAAAATAAAAAATGAAAAGCACATACGCTTCATCGTGTAGACACCAGATTACTTGAGATGGAGTGCCAAGCCAGCCAACCTTCATAGCCGCAAACTCAGCTGCAGAACCGTCAAAAGGTTTGCCATTCAAGTTAGCTCTTCCTGCGATGGCCATGATGGCAATATCGGGCTTCGGCTGCAGGTTCTTGAGAATACCGTCATAACCTCCTAGGTGGGCGCTCCAAAGCAAAGCTTTATCTCCGATAACAAAGTTGAACATCAGTTGGCCGCCATCACTATGGGACATGACATTCCGCTTCCTGTCACTTATATACTCGAGGAATGAGCGGTGACCTGGCGTCATCTTTTCAGACGGCATGAGTTGTCCGAGTTGAAACAAACCATACTTCATTCCAATGGTAATGTCAAGAGTGCAAGTGTATGGACTTGCGGCGCCCGTGTAGACAGTGGCCGTGTCGATAACTTCGGGATGATCTGCAGGCATGAAGCAGTGGAGCGAAGGCCAAACATGCACTGAGAGTGCGGCAAGTTTATCGAGCGGGCGTTTCGGGGCGTTGGGCAATGCGGGAGCGAAGAGTGATGGGTCGGCTCTTACTTGATTCCAGGTCTTACGTGTAAACAACGGGATACGCTCGCCACCTTGCACTGGGAATAGTTGATGGTCAGGAACACCGGCATCTCTCAGAAGGTTTATCGCCTCATTGTTTGCTATGACGATAGCTCCAGTCTTGATAGCGATGCGATCGGCGCCGGGGAGACTGTGTGTTTACGATTAGTTTCACGCTGTCAGCAGGCCCTTGCTCTATCTCAACTACTTACTGGTCAAAATGGGCATGAGAAATAAAGATGTAATCGGCCTCTTGTACATCGTCGACTGGAAGATAAGTTTTTAATACGGAGGGTCTATCGAGCCAAGTATCAAGGAAGATTGTGACGCCTCTTGTATGGAGTCGATATGTCGTGGCGCCTTGTTACGATCAGTAGGGGGGAATCTCTCGGGGACTCGAACAAGCATACCGAACCATTCTAGAGTAGACTTTGTCATTTCAATAGCAAACTTGGACGAGACTTAGGTCTTGGTGTTAAGAAAAATGAAAATGAGAACATTTAGGCGTACGAAGCACTTTATTGTTTAGTACTGAGTTGAGGTACGGGGAACCGGCTGGTGCCTCGAAATAGCTAGCACTTAGACTTTGGGTTACGAAATAAACTGTCAACAAAGTAGATAATCTGGGGGCCAATTGACTTACTAATTTAGTTTGCTCCGCTTCTGGCAGTCATATTGATAGCCTGAGCATAGAGAAGCGGGGCCGACGGGGTAAAGAACGGGGCCATTGTTACTCCCCCGCCATATCCGAGGGCACTCTCCGTCGCGTTTCTTCTCAACCTCTCCGCGTGAATTTCTTCTGTGGAACAACACTTGTAGTACGGGGAACCGACGGAGTAGCAAACATGGAGCCGGATAGTCTATCCTGTCATCATTGCGGGGAGAGGTTCCAACGTCGCGAGCACCGTGATCGGCATCTTCTTCGACATACGGGTCACAAACCTTTCCAATGCAACGTTTGCTTCAAGTCCTTTCCACGACAGTAAGTGAGATACAATTCTCCGTGAAAGGCAGAAAATTAGTCATCTGACGCATAAAAGAGATACACTTGTTCGTCATCGGGCGTTACATAACAGCCAATCTCGATCATCTCGAAGCCGAGGTCGCCGTCCTCGTGGTCGGGCCTGCCTCCCTTGTTCAAGATTGAAGCAAGGCTGTAGCGGAGGCTACCCGTGTTCACGTTGTAAGACTAGAGATACTGCGTGTATCTACAACTCTGCCAAAGCCTCCGATGTACCAAGTGGTGACATTGGCCAAGATGGAACTCCATCGTCGCCTCTCACGGCACGTAACGAAGATTTGGTAAGCGAAGATAACTTGTCTTGTGACATTTATACCGCGCCAAATGAATGGAACGACCCTACGTCAAATACGTCTGGCGTTTCCGCCATTCCTGATATATACACGGCTGTCCCCAACACTACATCTTGGCGAACCACCGACTTTTCATCTTCTGGGAACTTCGGTGGCCTGGGCTCTACATTAAATATCCCATGGGTGCCATGGAATACTTTTATGGATAACTCTTATTTCCCATGGCTCAATGAAGGATCGGAGGTATCACTCGGTTTCCCAAATATTCTAGACCCGTTGGACCCGATTGTGGTTGTAAACGCAGCTTCACCTGCCCCTCATTCGTCCGCAGAATCAGCTCTAGTCATACCAGCTACGACATCACGTGAAACTGCTCATACTCAGACCTACATAAGCTCCGAAAACATATGTTCAAGTTATACAAAGTCATGCCTTCCTTTCCCGAAACCCGAAGACATTGGTTTTCAGATGGCCGGGGCAGAGCTTTTTGGTCATATTCATAGCATTCCTCAACAGGCCGTCGAAGGGTTGAACGCCTTCTACAAAACACAGCGGCCAGATGAAGTCACAGAAGCCATACCTCTAGACTTCCTTCATGCCTTTGTGGAACTATACTTCGAGTACTTCGATTTGCAGTTCCCCTTTCTACACCCGTCTCGGTTGGAAGACTCAGACCTCCAATGGATTCTACTTTTAGCCACAGCCGCAGTTGGTAGCCATTACTCTGAGATTCAAGGTGCAGAAGAGTACAATTTTGCACTGTCCGATCTCCTTGCTCGAGCTGTCGAGCAGACTGTAAGTATCATCGCCGTCCCTGCGATACAAACACCGACACTGATCTTTTAACCCTAGATATCGAACCAGATAACGAATGTTGATATTCCTATAGTGCAATGTGTTTTTCTCCTGCATGTTCTGTGGACGTTTTCTCATTCCCACAGAGATAAAATAGTATTGCAGCACAAGCAAAGCAGTCTTTCAACTCTATGCTGGGATTTGCTTAGTAGGGCTAATAAGCGAAGTAACTCAAGCAAACCCGTCTCTGGCACTGATGGCGAATGGCAAGAGTGGCTCACTACTGAAAGCGAGATACGCCTTGGTACGTGTGTGCGAGTCCTGGAGTGTCTGGGGCATATCTTTCTTTTCATGCCTTTGACCATGAACCTTCGTGATGCCACGAGACAGCTACCTTGTGATGAAAGGATATGGAAGTGTCGAACTGCATTGGATTGGAAGTCACAACTGGAGACCTGCACAGAAGCGCAACCCATGATACCGAGCCAGAGTCACTCTGGTAGGCCACCTTCTAAAGATCCGTTCTCCTGCAAGGTCGCTCTCCTCGAATTATACCTTGATGAGAGGGATATTTCCCGTCAATTACTTACATCGAAGCTTCTACGGTCTTCGTATACTGCATATCTTGGCTCAGAACCAAGTACTGATGCACAGAATGTGTCTCACGGACTTGAAATGAGAAACGAAAATCGCCTTTTAGATGCAATCAATGACCAATTGACTTCCGCCAACATGGCGACTGCAGGGGACACGATTTTCCATTTCATTGCGATTCTAAGACTCATCCCGATACCCCTGGAAACATTACATTTCGCAACTGGATGGCAGGCAAACAAGGAACAAATGCTGGAGTCGAAGATGCATTTGCGAGACTTCTTCCGTAATCATGGTTCCAAGGCGCGTAAAGGCTTATGGCATGCAGTTCGCATATTCAAGACAACCCGGGATTCACGCCGTCTCATGTGCTACGATGCACTGAGTCTGGTGTCGGCCATGGGCTACATCTATTGTTACTGTGAAGCGCGATTTGGTCTGTCTCAGGATCTCCCAACTTGTCGTACGTCGAATCGTCCATCAATTGTCCGCCTGGACCACCTTCACGAGAGATCGGAAGTTGAACGGTGGATAGAGAATGACTCCGAGAGTTTGGTTCACTTGACTGGAGTTGGATTACTTGATGGATCAGATCACTGTGCCCGGCTTCTTCGAGATCTCGAGAAGACAATGGCGTCCCAAATTGCCTGGCGAGGGTTTTGTCGTATCTTCGCTACTTGTTATTCTCAGTTGAGGCGGGGTGAGATGCCCGAATCTCAACATTATAACAAGGTGCAATCGGCAACGACTGTAAATACCAACGACCAATCAGGGTCTTGTAAATAGGTACTCAGGGTGTATAAACATAGTCGCTTCCAATGCATGTCGTACCGAACTCAATGGCTGAATAAGCAGTTCAAATCCGCCTAACTCCAGAAACAAGATTACACGTGGCTATGCTAATCACTCCGGCTGAAATTACAGTCAGGCTGTCGCTCTCAATCTGATATCCTCATATATCCCGTGAGCCCAACCATCGATGCCTCAATTAGAATTATTCTAAGAATTGTCAGTAGTATTCTTCCTGAAAGCCTTTCAATCTCAATATGACATTGGATCTTAAGCCATTACTTGGATGCTCCATTTTGTGGGTTCTGGTGTTCCTGCTACACTCTTTCACATTTTCTGGTTCGCCTTACGGGATTTACTTTTGTGGATTTATCAGTGCGTTGCAAATACCTTTATCTTGGCAGGGAATTCACCGTCCATTGTATAGAGCCCATCGCTCGGATACCATCCCTCTTGCTGTCCCTTCAGGGACGACTCGGTCGGTATATCCTCTCTGGTATGCCTTGATGTTGACTACGCCGTTTGCAAGCCGTGACGCGGGTGTGTCTATATTTGAGCTTCTGTCGAATTTCATCCCGCCAGTGCTAGCCAGAATGCCACGGCTTGGCTTATTATGTCACAGCATTCTGCAGTCTCGCTTTCGGGTCCCACGACAGCTGTATAAGTATCAAACTCTCCCAACTGGAATTCACGTTCGTCTTGTGCGACTAAGAGGTTTTCTGTTCTGGCGAGAATTCGAATTTCTTTCTTATCCACTGGATATCTGCTCGTCCGAAAGGTGAAACTTCAGTAATTTAGACATCTCACCCTTCTGCCCCCAGACAGTAGAGTCATCCTCGGCCCAGAAAAACGGTGAGCATCCATGATCGACAATACTAATGGACCCTTTCTCCAGCAAAAAAATGCACTAGATTGAGCCACCCGATGTTTGCCGCGTTGTGGAGTGGCGGCCAGTTCCCACAAGGTATCTTCGCATCCACATCTGCCCCAGCTCCGACTGAGACACGGCACATTTCGACAGCGTGGCTTTCTGACCCACGAAATCGGCTCAGGAACATGGGTGTTCCCAGTTTTGGTAAGAGTGACATTGCAAACTCCCTGGGCCTGGCTTGGCGAGTGTTTAAGGCAATAGAATCGCTGCGTGAACAGGCTAGGTGCAATGGTGTCCAGCCTCCAGCATCCTCTATATTGACTGTAGTCGGGTTTGCGAGTCTCAGAACCTCATTGACGTCGCAATGCCAGACCGCGAGGTGTAGTGATGTCCAGTCTCTATTTCATTCTGGCCAGCTTTCGTGTATAATTGACAAACTCAGCCGTCTGTTCAGTCTTACTTTGGGAGTCCATCTATATCAAGACACTCTTTACCGTACCCGCTGTCTAACGTATATGAAAGAGTCGGCTCACGTGCATCAACCGGTCCTTCCTTAGCCTCGGAGATCGGTTCCTTGGACAGCGCGATATCGACTTTTGGTTTCGTAACTGACTCAAGTCAGGAGGATAACTTGAACATGACTCAGTAAGAGGCTTCTTTCCAATCTAACATTTAAGACCCGTGCGGACTGTAAGGCTGTAGGTAAGATTAGAATATTATAAATCTGTAGCAACTGTGGGGTTTGCAGGTCAAGGATTCGATCCTTTAGAGGGTATTGCGGCTAAGTGACTAAACTAGGCAAGCTGCCAAGACAATACAAATGGCACGTTTCTTAACTAACTTAGTATAGCAAGCTAGAAGTGTTTTCTTATTACTCTTTACAGCAATATCCGTAATTAATTCCGGACTTTGCTTACAACTTCTCCACACACCATCAGCAAGGTCCCTTTTCAGCATCCGATGCCTAACACAATTGGACAGTTGGAGGTCATAGGAGCCCTACCGTGCTTGGGCCCGAGCCTTGGTATTGCCAGGCTCTTCGTCGGCCATTTCCTTACGGAGACAAACTTACGGGTACCTGCTGTCTGCAATGTCACTCGGCGCTTATCTGTGGTGTATTCATGTCATAAAAGGACATGGTACAACAACAGCCTCTGACTTGCACTACTGACTCTCAAACCTTCCATACTCTGCTTGACTTTGTATACTTTCATACATTCCTTCTGCCCTTCGCAAATTATCTTACCCGAGAGGTGACATGCGTCTCAAGACGACCAAGTCATCGAAGAGAGGTGGCTATAGGCCATTCTCAGCAGCTTCGATACTTCTAGCGTTCACGGCAACTACGCTATGGTCCTCGCTAGTATCTGCGGCGTCTATCCAGACCAGGGAAACTCCATCTATTGCTGGAGGAACAGATCTAAGGATTCTGCCATTAGGAGAGTAAGTATAGTCTTTTTTCTTGGGACCTGTTCACTATGCATCTGGTTTCTCTGCCGGCAGCATCATATCTTTGCACAGATTGCAACCATTGTATTCATAGATGGATCATTTCCACCTGATGCTATGGGTTATCAGACGCTTGCTTCAGACGTTGACAACCTTGATTCAGCTCCATTACGTACGGCGCCGGCAACCCTTTCTGCCCCGTGGGCGCCCCGGCCGAGGGGTGCAATGGCTACCGCAAGCCTCTTTACACGAAGCTATCAAGCTTCAAGAATAAAGTAGAGTTTGTTGGTAGCATGTCGGCCGGAGACTTTGCCGAGCCAAACAACGAGGGACATCGGGGCAAGCGAATTGATGAAATTACAGAAATGAGTACCGAGGGCATCTATGCGGCACCGAATGTGGTGCTTCTTCATGCCGGGACGAACGATGTCAAAGACGATGTAGACGATTACCCCGACGCGCACGAGCACCTCCGAGCCCTCATCGATCTTGTCTATCAACAGTCACCCAAGGCTCTTGTACTTCTGTGCACCATCATCAATGCCAATCCAAACAGATATGAAGATACAGCGAGGCGAATCCCGACCTTCAACAAGAAAATTCCAGACGTCGTCTCTTATTTCAAAGCAAGGGGCAGGAAGATTCGCCTGGTTGATATGAACAAAGTCTTGGGGCTCGGCCACCTGAGTGACGGACTACACCCCAATGAGAGCGGCTACGAAAAGATGGCCGAAGCCTTCTTCCACGCTATTGTGGAGGGGGAAGACGATATTTCCAAGCCGTCCAAGGGGTCTGACCCGCCAAGCTCGACATCTCCTGAAAGTTGCAGAGCGTCACCATCGTGGTATAAGAGAGGAACAATCGCACAAGGAGCAAAAGTGTACGTTCTTCCATAGCATTCCACTGACTTACTCGGTTGCAATCGTCACTAGCAGATCAATGCTAACATCATTCCTGGAACAGGGCCTACACAGACGGCGATTTCAAGCCGGCTTTCTCACGACGCGGAGAATGGAAAAAGGGCACGTGTGACCGCGCCCAGATCCACTTCATGGACCTGGATGGTGACGGCCTCAAGGACTACGCCTGTGTTGATCGCAAAACCGGCAAGACAACTGTGCATCTCAATCTGGGAAATGGCAAGTGGAAAGACGAAGGCGTTGTGGCTACTGGAGAGACCGTAGTTGACGGTAAAGGACAAAAGTTTGCCGAGTAAGTTCCTGTGCCCTTTCGTCCATTTGTCCGTCTTTGAAGACGTTTTATTTTTCTGTCTTGTTTCGATGCAGACTGTTGAGCCAAGATGTCCTGCTGACCTTACATCGCCAGTCTCAACGGAGATGGGAGAGCTGACTACATGTACGTGAGCCCAAAAGGTGGCAAGGTCACTGGATGGATCAACCAAGGCAAAATTGATGGCACCTGGTCCTGGAAAAAGATTGGCGATATTTCAAACGACGTGGGAGCTGATGCCTACAATCTCTATTTCGCCGACATAGATGGTAAGTACATCTCCTCTCCCCCCTTCGTCCGACCATAAGACCGTGTTTCTTGTATGCAGTGACCTGACCGAGACTCTGAACAGGTGACAAGAGGGACGACTTTTGCATCATCGACAAAAAGACTGGCAAAGTGACAGCCTGGCTGAACAAGGGGTCAGGGGAGAAGCCCGACTGGCACAAGATTGGTGTCATAGCAGAGGGAACTTCTGCTGGCGAGGACGACAAGGTCTGGTTAGGCGACTTTACCGGCAACGGTAGGAGTGACTACATGATCGTCAAGGAAGATGGCGCACTACGCGGCCTCGTTAGCCGTCGTCAGGAGATGAGCCACCTTCCCCGATGGCTATCAGCCATGGATCTTGCTTCTGGACCCGATGGGGCCAAGCGCGACGCCGTGGAGTTGGTAGACGTCACTGGTGATGGCAAGGTGGACTACCTGTTGATCGACAAAGATGGTGGTGTCCGTCTTTGGGAGAACACAGGCAAGGGTGGCATGTACCAGGAAGGTGATGGTGTTATCCTATGCGACTGTAAGTGGTGATTGTCCTTGCCCCCCAAATTCCCTTTCTCATGTTTCGATCTCTAGTGGACGGTGATGGTGCCAAGGACTACTTCTGGGTTGACCACCAAGGCAAGGGCTTTGGCTATCTCAACAAGGGAAAAGGTACAGATGACTGGCAACCATTAGGCCAGATTACTAGGGGCGGCTACGACCGTCGCCTGATCCGAATGGGAGCCGTGACCAAAAGCGGCCGGGCAGACTTTATCATTCTGGACGAGGAAACTGGCCGAGCTGAATGGTTACGAAATCTCGGTAAAAGTGGTGGTTGGGAATGGGGACCGAAAAAGGAGATCGCCACCGGTCCCAAGAACACGATTGAGAAACAGTTCGGATTCAAGTTTCGCATTGAGGGTGTCCGATTTGCCGAGTAAGTAACAGAGTCCCGAGTGGTGCAGAAGAGAACGATGGCGGCTGACATGAGAACCGGAAAACAGTCTGGATGGTGATGGTCTCGACGACTATGTGTATGTTGCCGACAACGGAGCCACAATTATGTGGGAGAACACGGGAGCAGATCCGCCCAACTGGCACGCACCTCGTTTGGTCGCCGATGGTCCTTCAGTTGGCGTCCTTGGCTCCGAAGTACAGTTTGCCGACACAAATGGCGATGGAGTCGATGACTTTGTTGTCGTGGATCGAATCACTGGCCGCACGCGGACATGGATCAACAAGGGCGTCATGTCAGACGGATCCATATACTGGGGATCGCCTTTGAACTTTGCCGATGGCCCTGGCAACACCGGCTATTCGGCACAGATTGTTCAAGTATGTCTCGTCTTTCCTCATCTTGCTCCCCCCAAGGCCTCCATCGATTACAAATCTGTTGTACTGACTCAGAGAACTAGATGACTGGCGACAAGCGGGCCGACTATGTCTCCATCAACCCCGACAATGGCAGGGTTGACTTGTGGCACAATCGCTGCTGGGAGATTCCGAAGCCACCTCAACCACCTGTCGATGACACTGATGTATGTTCTCTGCCCCGCGAAGACGACGATACGTGGGTAAAAAGTGGCGCTGCCGCAGCGCTAGATGAGTTCATCATACGCAACGGTAAATTGGTCAACAATGAGGCCAACACTGAGCAGTACTACTGGATGGAAGAGTGGTTAAAACCTCTGGGCCGGGACATCACGGGCAGGGGCAACGAAGACATGGAATGCAGTGACATCGAGGACGGCACAAGCTGTAATCGGCCTGACGCGATTGATTGCCCAGACATGCCTCCAGTCTGTAAGTTGCATTACATTGATCCTTGGTCCACTGCGCATTCCCCCTTTCGGATTCGGGCATTGCTAATCCAGGCGTGTACAGGGTGGTATATCAGACATGGGGCAGTTAATGTTTGGAGTATGTTTAACGCTGCTCAGCAAGAGCTTGTTTTCAAGACGTTGGCGAAATCCCTTGAACTTGATGCAATGGCAAAGGACTTCGAGACCGAGGTTCCTGATTCTGAGGAAATGGGACAAATAATGGGATTGATTGGAGCCGGTAAGTGTCTCAAGCTCCATCTCGGGCATCGTGAATGAACAGCTAGGGCTGACAATTTTATTCTCAGGTATTGGAGTCGGTAGCGCGGTTGCTGGATCTGGACCCGAAGCTTTTCTTGGTGTTTTGGGTACTATCATGTCCGTAAGTCAAATCCATCTTGTCGTGGAAACTATTGGAATGAGATAAGTTGACTGACTTTAATAATGTGTCTAGGTTGCCGATGCCGCCGCCGGCGCCGGCGACGACTCTTCAGACGAGGTCGCAGAGAACGTTGAGGACGCCATTGCATTGGCCAAAAAACGAATGGCCAATGTATTTGAACAGACAAGACATCAGCTCTCGATGACTCTCAAGTCTTTCTTTGGCTATGAAGAGCCGGCCTACGTTGAGAAGTTCTTTAAACCATTTGTGAAGGATGGTAGAGATACGCCTTGGCAAAGCCTCGTTGGCATGATGTAAGTGATGGCCTTTGGTCTAGGTCAACGTTTTGTAGCAACAAGCGGAAGCCAGACCGCCTACTTCTTCCCTGAACTCTTTTGCCCTTCGCTACCAATTCCAGGGCTTTAGCTGCTGCTCGGAACCTTTTTAGCTAATTCTTAGCAGGTTCACCGCCCCCGGCATTACTACGCATGCTCAGAGTAAAAATGACATCAAGGCAGTGATGAAAGCGAGTATCACAAGATTGGTAAGCCTGGACCTTCTAACATTGAACTCGAGTACCATCACTTCTAACACAAGCTCCCCAGCATGAGACTGTTCTTGGACACCTGCTGTCTGGTCTGGGATACGTAGTAGTAACACCCGGGGTATGTACTTGGCGCCACCTGCAAGCCCTCTCTCCCACCAACGCATACTAATGTCAATTCCCTTAGTTCGGCTCTAAATGGGATAAGGAAATATGTCAAGGCGCCAATGTCAGAATCTTCAAGGTAAGATACATATCCTACAGCCTAGAAGGGTGTCTCTCCTCAAGCAGTAGAAGAAAAGCCTTTACTAATATATCTTGCCAACGATAGGGCCAGTGTTACTACCTAGTGCGCGCGAAGCCTACAAGGCGCCCTATAGGTGGTTACAAGTGGCAACATGAGAATGTGCCCGAGGATGTAATCGAGAAGATGAAGGAATATGACATTGACTTTGACACTATGATAGAGAATGTGGTTTCCTGCAACAACGATATAGGCAAATCAGGGGGCAATCATTCTCTAGTGACAAAAGGTCGACCGCACTGTTTCTATGGGCTGTACCTTGTTAAGGGCTTTTTCCGACCGTTCGAAGAACCAGAGAATTCGGATGAATTACCAAATTCAGTTCTTGACCGAAGAGGTGTTCAGTGGAATGATTATTATGATGCATACTGCAAGAAGAAGGGAGACCCGCGTTGTACAAGATAGTAATATCTTACTTTAAACTAGTTTAGTTATATTTTCTATAATATAAAAGACAAGTTTAATAAAAGAGTTCATACTTATTGGTGTAGGAAAGATGTTACGATCCAACCTGATTATCCTCATTATAAGGCTTTCCATCTTAAATTACACTTTTTGACCATTATGACTCCAATCCTCACACAGGAGCAGCTTGAGGGTCTTGGTATATTTGGGGCAATGGGAAAATGAGATAGGATATTTACAATACATACAGTGAGGCAAGGGTTATGTAGGCAAACGACAATACTGATCCGAGTTCATTTGTGTGAGATAAGGTCTCACACTTTCGATTGAAGTCTAGAGACAAGATGTAACAATGTTTGATGGCAGCTCCTAACGGCCGCATTTTACGGCCATGCCATCAATAGACCCATTGACTAACTTAGGCCAGATGCTCTGCTGCGACATATTTCTCATCGGAAGGATGAATCTTCCCATCGGGTGGTGCCTCAGTCAGCCCAATCTCCGATGCAATCTCCATCAACCTCGCCTTCTCTTCGTAAGCGGCTGTATCACCGAACAAAGCATCCATCTCCTCAAGACTCTTGCCCCGAGTCTCTGGAACAAAGAAGTATGTAAAGAAGAACGCGAGGAGACAGAAGGCCGCAAAGAATATGTACGTACCCCAGCCGATTGTACTCAGCATATCAGGTGTCACCAGGCCGATGATGAAGTTGCACATCCACGTCGTGCTGGTGGTGATAGCCATGGCCTTGGATCGAATACCGAGGTTGAAGATCTCAGCCGGCAAGACCCAGCCGATGGGTGCAAAGGAGAATGAGAAGTTAATGTCGTAGATGTAGATGAAGGCTATACCTGCCCACCCAGCGGATTTGTGTGAGGCGAGTGATTCGCCGTACCCTCCGATGACGCCACCAACAATAACGAGTGAGATGAAAGTTCCAGCAGCACCACACATGAGCAGGGGTCGACGGCCGATCTTATCAATTAAGAAAAGAGCAGGTAGTGTCGAAAGCGTATTGACGATTCCATACACGCCAGTCGCTAAGAGGCCTGAAGTACCCCCAGATAGACCTAGTTGGGCAAACATGGTCGGCGCGTAGTATATAATCGCGTTACAGCCCATGAATTGCTGGAAGAACATGATACAGCAACCGATGGCCAGTCGTCTGAATGAGGCCCAAGTAGATACAAGAGCACCATGCTGGGCGATAAACAGTGAGACGCCCCTCTTGCCCGGAAACTTGTCTCTGTTCACAGCATCGTCGAAGAGGACCTCCGCCTTGATGGCCAAATATTCATCTCGAAGGGAATGTGTGTCAGGATGGACCCGACGAAGTTGAGCCAAAGCCTTCAAAGCCTTGTCTTCCTTACGGCGCATCAGGTAGAAGCGGGGGGACTCTGGAAACAAGAGCATTCCGAGGCCAAGAACAAGTGCAGGAAATATCTGAATGGCAAATGGAACTCTCCATGCAGCTTCAGACTGGCCAGTGCATCCTTCCGGGCCAACGTCATGTCTAGGATCAAAGGTAGGATTATCCGAAGTGCCGCCAGAATATGGAATGTTGGGTGCACATCGATGGCCGCCAATATACTGTGTTCCGTATTCGAGCCAGTAGCTTACCAAAATTCCCAAGGTAATACTTAGTTGTTGTAAAACAACTAGGGTGCCACGAATACCAGCCGTAGAGACCTCAGACACGTACATAGGCACAGTCATAGTCAACATGCCCACAGCAAAACCAGCCACAGCACGACCTAACAGGTATATTAGCACAAGGCTACGATCACCCAGTAACTAGTCTTACCTGCAAATAGCATTGGAATATCATTAGCACCAGCCTGGAATGCAGAACCAATTGTAAAGATAACAACGGCCAGTAGCATAGACCCTTTGCGGCCCAGAAAGTCGGCGACAGGTCCATTGACTAGAGAGCCGAACCATGCACATAGGAGAAGTGTCGACACGAACCAGCCCTTGAAACTGCTGTCAAGATAGATTCTCGGGAAACGAGCGGCGAATGACTCCATAGTCAAAACGCCCGATACGACGCCT
Source organism: Fusarium palustre (assembly GCA_014899045.1). Classification (NCBI taxonomy): domain Eukaryota; kingdom Fungi; phylum Ascomycota; class Sordariomycetes; order Hypocreales; family Nectriaceae; genus Fusarium; species Fusarium palustre. Next base: position 91,281 of record JAAVUH010000210.1, read on the forward strand.
ACCCGAGTAGTCAGTTTCTATAGTGCAGCTAGTTGAAATTGCCTCCGATACGAACCTTGATCATAGCCAAACAAAAAGCCACCTAAACTGGCAAACTAAATTTCGCGATGATTTAGATTCCAAGGTCCTATGATCGGGGGAATAGACGAGTCCATACTAGCGACAGTCCGAAAATGTACGGGTTTTCAAGGAGAAGGTGCCAAACGCCTCTGCGAGGCGTACCAGCGACGGTTTCGTCTGCCATCCCGAAAGCTGCAATTCTGTTGAAACGTTGAAATTAGCGCAAGCCAAGCGAGCCGAGAATACGAAATTATTCTGGATATCCTGGGGTATTTAACTGTGGAGGATCAGCGTCGCAGCTCCATTTTGCCCAGTGGATCTCAACCATAGAGGAACCAACCGCGAGTCATGTCAAGTTGCAAACTGGTGCAGTAATGTTGTGTCGGGACTGGAGTTTTAGACTAAAAGAAACAAGGATCGTCCACTCCGAGAACCGGACCGGACTGCTTTCCGATCAGAGGTTTGCTCTGTATAGGTAATAGATGTTTAGTCCAGTGCAATTTAATACGTAAAAGAGATATATGTGATTAATTAATACAGGAATGGGGACAAAACCAAGTTCATTACCACAGATAGGAAGGACATTTCTTAACCTTAGAATACAGCTGTTGCTTTGTCATGTAGATTTCTACGCTGAAGCCCTGAAACTAACTTATGGTGACAAGCTGCAACACAATATTGATGGTTTTGGTGCAATTTCTGAAGTCTAAGGATGACGTCCAACACCTCTCTCACGATAGGAACAGCTAAAAAGTCACACAACATGGGGCGTAATTCATTAACGATCAAGAACTTCGGGGACTCTGTAAGACTATTGAATTAATCATACAGTGTAGTGGTAGCTAACAATAAGGTAGCCTTGCTTTCCGCCGTCTCGTGATGTATTGGCTTTCAATCTCTATTTCATCACTCACGCCTATGGATTGAGTTCCACTAGACAGCTAAGGCTATTGTGGAATATTCTACGAATAAAAGAAACATACAGCATTAACGCATATAAATTATGAAACACGGGACAAATACTAGACTGTACTGCGACAGCCATTAAGTTTTGCATCAGCGGACTACTCCATGCAGGAGAGACGTACCTGCTGCCAATCTCCACGCGCCGCGGGGTACCAGTCAGGACCAGTCCCAGTGTCACAAGACCAAGACTCCAGATGTTGTAGAAACAAGGAAACGTTCCTGGCGCCCCGACCCACAAACTTGGATACCACCTCGAATCATGAGTTCTGACAAATGTCGGAAATAACGGCCGGGAAAATGCGCCGGGTATATAACCGCCAATTGTATTTCATCTCTGACCAAGAGGCATTTCTTGAAGCGGGAGCATCTCAGAGATCGACGTTTGAGTATACAGGTCACGCAGAGATACAAGGCAGGTAAAACCCTCCTGATTTCCTGCATTCAATTCTGCGACAAGGTCGAATGACAACCTTTTGAGGGCTCATGTGGAAGGGAAAGCAGCTGGTTTTGCTTTTGACAAAAGATCTTGTATTACGAGACGAAGACACAGCAGCACAAAGCATTTGCTAACACAGACCAGGATTATGACGACATATAAATATGTAGTGTCTGCCTATAACATCGTCAACAGTCCAAATCACATTTGCTTTATCATAGAAACTGATTGCCATTGTGGAATCAGTCACCGTCTTGATCAGATCAGATAAGAAAAACATCTTTACTCATTGCAATCTTTCAACCCAATATGAAGATCTCCAGCGGGCTACAGGCCAGTCTCCTTGGAGTACTTATACAGCACTCTGGCCAGTCATGGGCGTTATCCGGAGAAGCGAAAGCGATGGTGGAAGACTCAACAGCATGGATGGACAAGTTCTACGACCCCAAGATCTCACAGCTATACGACCTCGAATCCAAGGCTGCAATGAACCATGAGACACTGGCCTCTACTTGGTATGCTGTCGGACTTCTTGCACGGAATGGCGACGGTGATATCTCAAAGGCTGAGGGCATCATCAAATACGTTATAAAGGACCAGCATAAGAATCCCAAAGACTTGTGGTATGGCGACTATACGCGAGAACCAGAAGAGCCAACCGTCGGGACGTCGTGGTACCCTGCTCGTATGTACAATTCATGGGACCCCAACTGGCGAGGCTTCGTCGGCCTCAGCTTCATCACGATATACGAAGAGTTCGGAGATCTCTTGTCTGAAGATTTGAAGGGACTTATGCTTGAGAGTCTACATAACTGCAGCATCGGCGACTCGTATCGCGTGGGCGGTGTCAACGGGGACAATCTCTATCCATCTTACAGTAACCCTGCCATCATGCGTGCAATTGGCACAAGCTGGACCGGTCGCCAAGTAGGCGATGATAATATGACGCAGGCTGGAGAGGATTACGCCAAGGAGATCATCGACCTCTTTGACCTACACAATACACTTTCTGAGTTCAACTCGGCTACCTACACCGGCATTTCACTTTTCGGTCTTACGTTGTGGTGTAGGTATGGCCATGAGGATAGCATTCTCTCCCAAAGAGGTCCGGACCTCCTACGCGGTGTCTGGAATTACACATCGCAACTCTGGAATCCCAAGATGCGGAACCTCGCTGGTCCATGGGACCGTTCCTATTCGTTCGACATGACCAAGTCTCTCGGCATCCTATCTCACTTTCTCGCACCCATTATCGGTAGGCAGGAGGCAGGTGTATGGCAGTACCCGGAGGTCATGAGCCACGCCCGAGATTGGGCTTGGGCACCTCTTATTGCCGTCCACTCGGAATTCCACAACTCGTTGCTGTCAGATGATCTTAAACACTCGCTTAAGACGATTGATAAAGAGAGGACGTACAACGGGAAGGCCTACTATCCTCCTTACGATCTGGATACCCGCAATATTACGACGTGGCTCAGTGGTTCGCTGATGATCGGAGCTCAGTCATACCGAACGAAAAGCGCAAACGGACCCTCGAATAACAAAGCTCAGTTCCATCCTGCCGTTGCACATTGGGCTTATGGAAACGACACCATCGGATGGCTTAGTGTAAGTTCACACTGATTCAGAATTTACCGCTGCAGATCCACTGACAATGACCCCAGCTCCGCCCTACCGAGGCCCATGCCCTCATGGAAGTCTCGCCAAAGAAGTTGAAGGTGACTTACCCTGAGGGAACCACCAGTTCTGTATTTACTTTTGTGGTCTCTCCCTCACTTGCGAAGAGGGATGTCCAGTCGTGGTCTGACGTGCAGGGCATATCGATCTCTATCTCTGGAAACGTAAATTCTGAGCCGGAAATCACATTTGCTGGCCGATATGGTGGTTCAGGAAGCCCGATCTACGACCAAAATCATTGGACTTTTGTGCATACAATGCCCGCGGTGTTTGAGGGCGATCCTGAGATTACCATTGAGTTTCAATCAGATACTGCCGTTGATAATACGCTTATCAAGCAGGATGGGAGCGAGTATAGCTACGATCCCATCTATTAGGGTAGTTATGGTGGCGGCGAGCTCGTGGCAGTAGAGTTGGAGTTCATCGATAGAACGGTCATCAATTATATTGTAAATATAGATCAGGTGTTACAATATACGAAGATTCAAAACTGTGAAAGGTTATTGAAAAGTGATAATGACAAGCTTTGTGGAGCTCGTTCCAAGACGAGCAAGAACTGGAGTATTGGTATTTCAAGCCGGAGACCAAAGTCTAACGCTATGCCACACATACGGCTGCGATATCAAAACAAAATGCAGAGCCCAAGAACTTGGAGCATATTGGACAACCCGCCAACTTTGCCACCAGAAAATACGGAACAATGCCTTGCAATGGTGTTCCGGCATCAAACATGATGAGGCGTCAAGTGCAGACGTCCTCCATCGATTTAGTCATACATACTGCCACCCCTATGATATATGGCCTACAAAGCATCAGGGAGAACATTGCCAAGCTTGTGGGCATATAAAACTGGCTAGAAAAGGAAAAGTCGCTTCGAAGGCCAAGATAGGGCAGCCTCACTCGAATAGCATCCGGAGTTCAATGCCTTCAGTATGCAAGGCAAAGTCATGGATATCCTGGTGGAAGGGAACGCTACACCGCCGGGTAGGATTGGTAGTCAGTACATGTCGTGGCCCAACAGTTTGATGACAGTATTGAGGCTGGAATTATTTGGTCTTCGGAAATGACCCACCTTCGGATAGAAACTACAACCTTCCTTCAGGAATACGACGAACGTGGCACCGCTTAGAAAATGACAAAATGACCCTAGTAGCTTAAAGTTACTAGAGTCTAATTCTTGGGCCCATCATTTTCTCTGTATTAATCTTAGGTCTTACGTTTTGTACATCTCCCTGCCCATTCAGCAGTACACCGCTGTAGAGGATCGGCAGTATAGGATGGACTAGCTCCTCGGTTTGACTACAATGTCAAAGCTGAGATTACTGTATTCTCGCAATTGACCCACCTCAGATAGAAAAAGCGAAATGTGACCGTGCTGGATGGTGATCGCGGATGTATATAAGAAGCTTCATAACTCCCACGATACCAACCAACACAACTCACTATCAGTTCCTCGATCTAGACTCTACCGACAAAGCGAAAGTCACCTTCCATATCCTTCAACTTATCTCTCTTCCAACAACACCGCTACTATGAAGACTACCATTTTCACATCTGCCGCTGCCGCTGTCCTCGGTTTCGCCTCCGGCACCATGGCCAACCACTGTAGCTGGGATTTCTACGAAGGACCCATCGCCAAGAGGTGGCTCGTTATCGGCTCTGGCGTGGACGACATCCCTGGTAAATGTGGCGGCTTCTGGGACAACATGAACAATAAGAACTTCCACGGCGCCTGCGTGCTCTCCTCTACCAACTGTGGCGAGGACAAGAATGGAGACATGGTTATCAATTTCACATCGGGCTCCGGTTGCAACAGCGGCCACGTCGAGTCGGCGTGGTGGGAGGCCACCAGGAACAAGTTCGGCGCTATCAAGTGCGGTATTGCAAAGTGATCAACATACTGGTCGGTCGGCTAGACCTCTCCCTAGCTTGGAGGCTCATTACGCCATCAAGGTCAGATATGCGGCTTTGCCTGCATGCGACACGTTTTCAATCACCTAGCGATGACAACGAGGCTAGAATTCAGCAACTACCGAGAGACTTTCTATCACGCCGCCTTTTTGTGGCTTCTCCCTTCTCCTGCCCTCCATTTGAACTTTAGATGGACTGCCGTTCAGCTTTTAACAGACACTTATTAAGACAACAATTGACGTATTTTCCCTCATTTCAAATGAATTACCATAACTCTACTACGATGACGATGACTATAAACACTTCTTCCATATATATGTGATAAAGCCATCTTAAAGATACTCTGAGAATCCATCAACGAGAATAGGTACTTGAATATCCAGCCTTAATCCATCTTTCCCATCACCCTCCCCAGCTTCTGCGAAGTTTAATCTCGAAGAATCCTTGATGATATGGTAGGTGGTATATAGAGTTCAGCCAATCATCAATTGTCCTTCTTCGCCAAGGTTTTACTTCCGTCAGTACCGTGCAACCAGTCCAACCACGGCATGCCTCCAAAATGAACATTGAACCTCTCATGGTGTCGATCATGACGATACGCTGCACCTCCAAAGAAATCATAGCCGCTGTGGACGGTCGCCGTCTCAATTAGCTGCCAGGAAACAAAAGCCCACATGGTCAGGATGTGTGTGTGCAACAGCATGGGAGGAAGAGCAATGGGAATCGCATTTGCAACTATGTGCTCGATCGGATGGGCATACTGCGAGGCGAACGACACGGGTGCGGTGAACTTGTGGTGAATCTTGTGGATACGGCGGTACAAATAAGGTAAATGGAGCAGCCGGTGCGAGTAGTAGAATAGAATCTCCCGTGCAATGAGGCAGATCGTGAAATGGAGAATGAACTCCTTTGTAGATGGCAATGATGCTGTGATCTGGAAGGCGCAGGGTCTGTTTGACAGGATACCAGGGATTACCTGAAGTCCGAGGACAATGATCTGGTTTCTAACAGAGATGAGGACCGCATCAAGAATGTCAGAAGATGTGGGCTGCTTCGGAGCAGGTTGAATCTTGTGTTTTTCTGCAAAGTGAGGCGCCAGTCGATCAAGCAAGATAAAGCCTGTAGAAGGAATCCACCAGAAGAGGATCTGGATACCAAGGGATCCAACGACTTCCACCGTGAAAGGGTCGTAGTGGGTTACAATTTGAGTCCAAAGTCGAGACATGGCGAAGTAGCGATGATGTGAGGGTGAAGTGGAGTTGTCACAAGATACCGAGCATATTTAGTTCAAAACTGACTAGATCTATCAGCGGCATGTCAATTAGGTCCTCACCCCGCAAATTCGCGGTACTAAGACTGGTATGGAAAGATTCTGGAAGACTGTCTTTCAGCTTGCCCGTTTTGAGTCAGGGCTAGTTACTAAAGCGCAGACTATGCCGAGGTTCAATCGTCAGTTTGCAAGGCGTTGGGTCGCAACCTTTGGGCCATATGAATGTCTAATTCCACCTCATATGATGCTTTATCGCTGAGACAAGCTGATATTTAATGTATTCATAGGGAAGGGGTGGGCTGTGTTTATGAATTGAGAGACCAGTACCGCATGGTTGTTGGCAAAATGCACTAAGACAAAAGCAACAAACGGACAGACGTTCAATGCCTAAGTATAAGGTTTTCTATCTTCAAATATACTTTAAGTATTATAACTTTAATACTTATATAAAACCTTTTTTTTTTTTTTAACTTTACTTACTGCCTTATTATAAAGTTTAGCTAAATATAAAATGCCTTTTTTCTATTTAATTTATTTCTTTTTCTTTTTACTTTTATTAATAAATTACTATAAACTATAAAAACTATAAATAATAGCT
>JAAVUH010000211.1:0-145504 GCA_014899045.1 Fusarium palustre
ATCCTTTCAACTTGGCATTTACACTCATTAGTATACTGCAAGTTTCATATTATAAAAGACTGAAGACTAGAACAAGCAATCAGAAGTACTGTATTCATAGTAGCAATATTATACTTCTAGCAATTGACTATCCTATGAAAACTGTTAGATCGTGGAGTTGAGATTAATGAACACAGGTTACAAATGTGTTTGGCAATATTACCACTCAACTAAGCGAGGTGGATCCCCCAGTAATGAAGATCCAGAATCTCTCCCCTGTAGTCGGCGATTGCCTAATGAGTATAGTCAATTCTAACAGTACACGCCCTATCAGGCGTTAATCATGACTCGCGATCGGTGGCTGAGTCGTATCAAGAAATCCTTTCAGTAACAGGAGACGAATTGTATCGTGACAGGGGGACCTTGGACTTGCAGATCCTCGCCCTGCCCCTATCGTGGCTCATCAACTCAGTGCTTTCTCTTTACTAAGCAACCAGGCAACCGGGCGCTCCCTTACGATGATTTCTTCTATTCAAAGTTTCCACTTTGCACCTTTCCATAACACTCCCTTATCCTTGAACTATTGAGGGGAACTAAAAATGGTCTTTTTACAAAGCCCCAAGCGTTCTTTATGGATTGGCTCTATACTCGGCTTCAGTACATTCGTCATATGCTCCTACTTCCTCTTCACATCATATCCCAAATGGTAGATTTTTCTGCACCTTGGTTACCTATGGATTCAGACTGACAGAGCCATCTCAAATAGGAATAATCCCTCGCGACCACAGATAACAGATATCGTCCAGACAAACTGTCACAAGAAGATCAACAATACAAATACCAACGATGAAGCCCTTCCAACAATACTTGCAGAACTATGGAAGCCTCTGATACATCCCATCGAGGACCGGGTTTTTATCACCGACAAGGGCGAGCGTTTCGAAATACACGAGAACCAGATGCGATGGAAGAAACCGCTCGGGAAAAAGGTTGTTCTCATCGATACCGACACTCGTCTTAGTGAGAAGAACGAGAACACGTTGTTGAATGAATGCCCTCTGCACTATCCATCCCTTCCTGGCCGAACCGCAGGTCATCTCAATCACTATCTATATGGTACAGTAGAAGAACCCGTCATATGACAATATGCTGGCTGACCTTGGCTCTACACAGCTATGATACATGGGTATGATTACCGTCTGGTACGAGCAGCAGATTACCCTGATCGCCATGGTACCTGGGTCAAGCCTGCTGTCGCCAAGGAAGCCCTCAAGACACATGACATCGTCGTTTCTCTAGACTCTGATGCAGTATTCACCCACCTAGACTTGCCGCTTGAATGGCTTATGAACCTTTGGAACTTTACAGAGGAATCACTCGTCGCAATGGCCTACGATCTCGACTGGGAAGGGGACTACGACCCTCAAGGAAATCTTATTCTCAACACCGGGTTCGTTATTTCGCAAGCCAGCCGACGGACACAAGACATGTACCAAAGATGGGAAGACTGTCCACGAAGCATTCCAGGCTGTGAACATTGGAATTTCAAGTGGGCGCACGAACAAAGTGCATTTTCTCACTATATCCGCTACGAGTTTAACAGGACACACGATGTCGTGAACATACCTTGTAATCACGCCAATGGTAATGAGTTTTCGGCCAACGGGCAGTGCGAGTGTCAGGGTGTCTTTGTCAGTCACAATTGGAAGAGCAAGGATAAGACACCTGAGCTATTGAGTAGAAGCATCATGACATCTTTAGCTCGACGATTACATGCTCAATTCCAGGGCAATATCCATGAATTGTTTGAGGATATGTCTAATCAGACATATCCCATAGATACAAATTGAGATAAAGGTAAGGTAATGGAAGAAATTAGACGAAACTAGGGATTTTAAGTTTGATATTAATGCATTATACCTACTTGACGACCTGTATATCTGATAATGAATCTAGAACCTAAAAATGGGAATTTAATAGTGTAGACAGAAGCTCAGCAGCGATATCAATTCTATTTGGCTTGTTGATAGCATCTTCGACAAATGTATCGGCAAAGAAGGCTGAGGCTGACTGGGAAGACTCTCCCTGATGCACCAACCTTGGAATAAGGAACTCGCTGCTGAGGCGATTGACTCATGATGTGGATGCAGCTTCGCTTCGTAGTGCGGTGGACGTAGCCGGTCTTGGGTGTGGTGGAGTTATTGACGGAGCTGTAGTGGGTATGGGAGCCTGACTAGAGCTTGGTGAGATCCCAAGACATATTTCAAGTCTTCAAGTTTCAGTGCGATATCATCAATCTTCCTCTCATTAGAAGGCTGACATTTAGCAACCGTAACCAGCGGGCGTGTATATGCGTACTATGCCTCAGACATGAAGAAGCGTTGTCGCCTGTCCTCTGGCTTATGCCTTTGTGGGTAGATATAATTATGATCGGCGCGGATGCAGTAGGTACATGGATGTTTCCGGTCGCAGCGAACCTACGATGGGAGCTTAGATTAGCGACAAAGACTGAGAGCCCTCTGTAGAGGTCGATGGAAAGAAACAATACCTTTCAGAAGCGACATCTATCACACTACATTCAGGTAGATATCAGTCAGTAAAAGAAATAAGGCTTGGGGCTAACTGTAACTTGCTGACATGGTGGATAGAGGAATGTTGCCATCAGATATATGAGCAGTAGCTCCCTTGTAGTTAGTCTAGTATCTATAGTAGCGCTCAGATTGTCTGAAGCGTGTCTTCGTTCATTCCTGTCCAAACGGGTATTTTGTCTTTTGCTGGAATGCAGAAAATCATGCCATGATTACAGCGCATGTCTAGGAAACAAAATGCATATTGCCTAGCACTGATACTAGTACCACTCATCCACATTTGCATTCTTCTAAGCTCAGGGCCTGGACCTTCTTTGTAATATTTAGACGTCTCAATGTGGCAAGTGGCTGAGATTGTGAAGGTCTAGGAGTAGGTCTCGCCCAGGACTAGCGAGCTTATACTGAAAGCCGCTATTAGCTAGATGGACCACAAGATCTTGTCTCAATCTTTAAAAGATCTGGTATATATTTACTGTCTGGCATTTGATTCAGCTGTTGAACTGAATGTAATTGTTAGCTTTGATACCAATCGATAACCCGAGATGGTTGCGCTTCAGATATCACTAGCACTGCTTATCAGCGCAGCAAGCGCTATTCCGACTAGTGCACAGTGGCTCGAATACGACATCAATGGCCAGCTTCTGGACTTAGCCTTCGACAGGAGAGCGCCCGGTAGGTGTTACATAAGTTTGCAATAAGAGATAAAATTAATGGTGGTCGCTATCTAGCTATCTGTCAGCCCAACGATAAAGATATCGTGGCCCTGAGGAGCAACGAAGCAGATGGATCTGCATTTTGCTCAACCTACCTTCAAAGCACCAAAACCATAACAAATACCCCTCTGGTCACTAGCGACATGACCAAGATGGTAACCAAGACGGCAATATTACTTCGAATCGAGAAGATTCGCGTTAATGTGAATCATATAGTTCGAACAGAAGTGATGAAAACCCTTTCGACGGTGATCACGGAGACACAGACAGCTACTGTTACCAACTTTACGACTAAGATAATCACGAATACCATGACGGGTCTTTCGACTGACACAGATACTACTAAAATAACCACGACTAAGACAGGGCAGTTGACGGATATAGTGACAGAGCAAGTCACCCAGACCATCACGAAGACAATCAACTTGACCTCTACCATGGACGTCACAGACATTGATACGCAAGACATCACCGTGAGTGTCCCAACCACAGTCACTGTCACGTAAGTACCATCTTCGATAGGCCATGCTGACGAAACTAACAGCCATTCCAGAGTCACGTAAGTTTTATTGGGACAAATCTTCAACAGAGCAACCATTAACATAAAATAGAGGAGTAGCTCCCACAACTTCAGTTGGCAGAGGTAGGAGGACTCTCTCAGAATCATGGCGGACTATAACCCAACACTGACCATCACCCTCCAGAGTACCACTGCGCCATCAGCGGTTTCGGACATGGCTCGTATGCGGTCGGTTCAGGCTCTTACAGCACCTTTGACGCTTGCAAGACGTTTTGCGGAACAAAGCAGGGCGCTGTGAGCTTTGGGTTTGGCTCTGGTCAATGCGGATGCTACAACCAACCAGCGTAAGTAAGCCAAGAATGACTGCGTATGGCTCGTGTTGGAATTGCTAGCCCTGTTTGCCCTGCTCATGGAACTAGATTAATGATTGTTAGGGTTATCAATACAAACCCAAGCACAAGTAGCAACTACAAATTCTATGATTTGGGATGCCCTTCGGCAAGCAAGGTATGTTGTTTTTCACTCTCACACTCCAAATTGATCCATTTCCTCAATATTTTCAATCTCCCAACTTCTGCTAACTCTTCTTTGAAGCCGGCCAAGCGAGCTGTGCCCGTCAAACAGGTTCCTTCTTACCTGCCACTCAAGGATTCTAGCATTGTTAGCAGTGCTTGTTCGTGTCACATTACCAACAAACCGGCTGCCGCAACAACACAGACCGTTACTGCCAAGAAACCAAAGACTGTCACTAATATGGCAAAAGAGTACACAACAAGCTATATTCAAAAGAAGAAAGTGACTACCGTCTACAATCAAATAACCAGAACGGCAACAGACTTCAAGACCTTGGTGGTAACAAATCGCAACACCAAATCGGTAACACAGCGCAAGAGTGCCACGATGACCAAGCCAGTTACTGTGAAGGTGACGAACTACAAAACCGTGTTTGTCACTAACTACAACACGGTTGGTGTTACAAACCGCAACACGATCCAAACTACAAACCATAGTACTGCATCTGCCACTGCGTATAACAGTGTGTTTGTGACCAACGTGGATTATCTTACGGTCACCGAGTATGATACGGTTGTTGCGACAAATGTTGCGACAAATACTGTTATACCTGATGCGGTAACTGTAGCGGGTGAAGATACATATGTTTGGGGTTCATGAAGGGCATATAAGCTTCTTATATCACACTAAGTCAAACAGTAAGATAAATACAAATGAAAGCCTTTATATAGATATAATACATGCAATTGATCTTAAAGAAATTTAAGTCTCTTTTCAATCCCTCTTTCGCACTACGATGAGATGAACAGCAGAAGCGGCAAGCTCGATGCACTCGAAGCGAACATAAAGACTGAGGAGAAAAAGAACAGGTTAAAGGCCAGGTTGTTAGGAAAGGGAACAGGTAACTAGAGAGTAACAGAGTTATAGTTAGGAAAGTATTATAGAATATAGCAGTTCAATAACAAAAGAAAAATATCAGAATGATTCTAACAGTAGCTCTTTGTAGTGGCCTTCGTAATAACTCCAGCCCGAATCAGGTCAACGTAACTCCAATAGTCTCTCTGAGTACCTTGACCGTCGACAGGAGTATTGGCATAGGAAACTGCCGTCCAGAAGGCACCTCCAGAAACAGAAACCTCTTTTTGCCACGCATATCGCTGAGTATCGAAAATCATCTTGCGGGTTGGTACAGAGAGTGTGTTATTATACATGGTCTGCAATGACCACTCTCCTACAAAGACAGGGAACTTGGTCTCAGTGGCGAGGTACTTGGCTTGGCCACATACAGCGGGAGCCACAAACTGAGAGTAAGTGCCTGCTGCGGCAAAGTAGTAGACGTGCGAGTCAATGGCGAGGTTGCGCTTGTCGAAGAGAGGGGACCAGAAGGCAGCACCCTTGAAGTTGTCCTGCAGCATGACTGGGATGCGCTTATCAACAGCCTCGACTCGCTTGAAAACCCCGTTCATGTAGGTGATGACCCAGTTGACGGCCCTGTCAGATAAACCGGCAGAGGATCCAAAACCGGCCAAGTTGTCACTGGCTTCGTTGATAGGGGCGATGGTAAAGGCGTTCTTGTGGCCACTTGTCTTGATGAAGTAGAGAACCTTGTCCACAGCCTTGAAACTGTAAGCAAGATTAGTAGCGTTGTAGAACCAGGCATCGTGACCAAAGGCTTCGCCAATGTCGAGGTTGTTAGTGCCACCTGGGAGGGAGTGAAGGCCGATAATGACATGCATGTTGTACCGCTCAATAGCATATTGAGTGATCCCACGCAGATGCTCCTGCTGCTTGCCAGAGTAGAAAGCAGACCCAGAGACCTTGACCCAAGCCGCGTAGGTAGTTGTGATACGAAGGGTATTGATTCCGACCTTGGCAAGTGTATCAATGGTAGAGGTGTTCAGGAAAGACGCGTAGCTCTTTTTCAGGATAGGGCCACACTGTTTACCAAGAGCCTGGCACAAACTCCACTCATCTCCTGTGGCCGCAGCCTTGGGACCAAGAGAGCTCCACCAGATGGGATCGTGGTTCCTCTCCTTTGCGAGCCAAGCACACAGATTGACTCCGTTGGCCTTGAACGTCTTCCAATTAATAAATTCGCCACCGTCACATCCCTTGGGAAGGAAATGTCGTGGTGGTAGCGCTCATTATGGGGTTTGACAGGAGTCACGCTGAACGGGCACTGCTTTTGGTACTTGGCGGTCTTGCCATGCTGGCCGGAGTTGGTAGCAACTGTGAGGCCAAGGGACTTGAGGGAATTGGTTCCCTTGACATTAACCTCGTAGGCGCGTGTCTCCAGGTTCTTGTTCAAGTCCTCGGGCTGTGGTGCAGCAGAAGCAGCAGATAGCAGCAAAGCTGCGGAAGGTCCAAGTGAAAGTCGCATGGTAAAAAGAAGTGAGACCAGGTTGTAGAGACCCTGTCCTGAATGCAGGAATGTCTCAACTGGGTATGTGACTCCATGCTATATAGATATACAGCACTCCGTAACAGGATCCTCGAGGTGGCCAGTATGTGCTTGATTGTGAACGAAGTTTTTCTCGGTCAAGTGCGAGCTCTCGTTCCGTAAGACCCGAAGAAACCCAGATAGGCGGTACGCTATCCAAACATGGCTAGAGACGACCTCATCCAACGGGCTGACCCCTGACTAAATGGTTTAGCCGAAGCTAGCGTAATAGTCACATCGATAGTTCAGCGCATGGGCAATTAATTGTCTCGAATTATGCACGACTAGTTTTACTTAGAAAACAATCTCATCTGAGCCCTTTCCAAAATGGGTCATCCAGTCCCTTTGAGTGATTGAATGAATTAGTTGCACCGCAGTAGTTAGATAGATACGAGTTTGTTTGTGGATTTCAGTATTGTTAGCTCACTTCTTCCCCCATATCCCGAAGGATGATGTGAAATCTAGATTTTGGAGGATCTTGGGCTGATAAAGTAAATTGTGGAGTAATGTTGAGAAGTAAATCGCCAATTGTATAACTGTTTCGATTGGCGAGATAAGGTCTTGGAGGATGCGTAATAGAATATCCGCCTAATGGAGAATGGGAAGCGCTGCTTATATCTGCCGTGCTGACAGCCGATGCTGGTCTGAACACCCATTTTAGCAAGTGGGCTAAGCGTGATTTTAAAGAACCTATTACCGTTCAGGATCATTCGCAGTACAAATCCATTAGCCTTTTCTGCATACTATGATCTCTCGTTATGCGTTAATTTGATCCGTTGGAGGCTACTTACTAGGCAAGGAACTGGAAGATGGATCCGACTGCCGCTGTGTATGCCCTTGCTTGAAGTGACGCTTGTATTGAAGTACATTCGTAGCTAGATAGTCCCTGATCAGAAGACATATTGTGGCACATTCGCCGTCAAGGCCGCGGCACCAACATCTGAGAATATTCGCATATGGGTTTGAATGATAGCAGACCCATTCGGCAACGTCTCTAAGAGGCTGTTGTATTTTGAATAAGCACTGTAGTATCATGAATCCAGTAAAGTGAAGGCAACGCAAGTGGCACTGCAAAACATAAGGCCACATCTAAATAGAAGCGATTGTTGTCTATAAAGACTAGAAAATCGATATCTATGTCGTTATAGAGAGCCGAATCGGTATACGGAGGCTGAGTGTTGGTCTGAGTTCTAAGAGAGTGATGCAGTGTTTCTCGAGAAGAATGAAAATGATTCGCCGGTCAAAAAGTGTAGATCCCGCTCCTGTTACAACCTTACTCCCACTATTGCAAGTGAAAGGGGACCACTACCTTGTGCTTGATGAAGCGGGGAATGAAAGATGACTAGAGAAGGATGTGATATATCTCTAACTACATGATTGTTTATATAAATAACTATTGCTACAGTGGTAGCACAAAGTATGATGTTGCCGGCAAAGATATTACGCCCTGATAGCGTTCCAAAGGCCAGAATCGTTCGCGTATGACGAGCAACTTCTCTACTGTAACCATTTTATTTGGCTAAAGACGCTGTAGAATATATTGGTGTTCTAGACAGGATGATCTTGGCGTGACTGCAATAAAAGATAACCGAATATATCACGATGCGCCTATGCTGTTAATTTCAAGAATGAAGCTAAGAACAGAATGATAGATTCTCTACCACTACCTTCTTTACACTTTTATTAAGGCCTGCTATTCAGAACTAGGGTCTGTTAACGCCTCGAAACCAACTCCCCTTGATTCGAGACCATGACCAGATCTTGTGATGCTAGGAAATAAGAAAATCCAGCCTTCTTAGCTCTACCGAACCATTGCAAAATCGGAATTTTAGGAAGCTCTCTAACCTTATTATCCTGCTGTATAACAGCGGCGAAATCGCCCACATAGGCTCTCTCGTGTGCTTTGTGTTGCAATACGTGAAAGTCTTCTCCAATTTGTGAACCGTTGATTGAGTGTACGGCGATGTCGTGAATGTCTTTAACGATGTCGCTTACTGGCATTATATCCACAGACCCTCGAACGCCTTCAAACGATGGTTGAATGCCAAGTGATTTGACAATGCTGACGAGTTCCTTCACGACATTGGTCTTGTCGTCTTCAGACGTGCTACCACTAACAGGACGGTGAGTGTAGACTGGAAGACGCATCTTGATGGCAGCAGTTCTTAGAAAGACCTCTGATGCCCATTTAGTAGCCACGTAACCATCACTGCCGTCTGTTGGCGGTGCTAGCCCATCATACTTGGTCACGGCACCAGATGATAGAAAATGTAGAGGAATGGAACGCCCCGAAGCAGCTGTGAGCTTGACAAGCTCCTTGACTGAATCCACATTATCGGGTTTTAGAAGCTCATACCGATCCCAGAAAGATCTATTAGCTGCGCAGTGGATAATGACATCCGTCTCTCCAGCAAGACGCGAGTACGTCAACCCAGTAAGGCCCAGATTGGGTCTTGCAACGTCACTCTGTGTGATTCGGATCTTTGAGCTGGAAACACCAAGCGATGTCTCGTTGTCTAGAGAGCGAAGAAGGCAATAAACTGTTGAAACTCTAGGATCCCTCACCAACGTGCGTAAGAGATGACGCCCGAGGAAGCCCGACGAGCCCGTCAGCAGAACAGTAATACCTTCTGTCTTGGTAATCGTATGAAGTGGGGCACCATGTTGGAGCGCTTGCGGCAACTCGGTTTCTTTGTCCCAATCAATCATGCTGACCGGAGCATAATTCTCTAGTTCTACAGCCATGGAACTAAGTGTGCTGGACCCCATGAGTGTGACAAGCTTGGGGGCAGTTTGGAAGGTCTGCCTCAATAATGCCTGAAGCTTCACCAGAAGAATCGAATTACCGCCAATAAGGAAGAAGTCAGACTCAGCAGATAAGACACCTGGGTCAAGTGGCATTACTTGGCGCCAGAGTTCACTTAATCTCTGCTCTGAGCTACTGAGAGTCCCAGAGTCGGCTGAGTCGGTGATTTGGACAGGCATTTCTTGAATGGCCTTCCTGTCCACTTTCAGGTGGGCTGTTCTGGGAATGTCGGAGAGGATCTGAAAGACAGACGGTCGCATGTATGGTGGGAGCGGAAGAGATTGTCGAACAGACTTCAAGACCTCCTCTTGACGGTGCTCTGGGAACTCTGGAGCAAACACAACATGGGCTGCCAGATACCGACCCTCATCACTTCCCCTAACAGTGACAACTGCGTGTGAGAGAGCTTCGGCAGATTGCGTAATGATGGTCTTCTCGACCTCATCGAGTTCAACACGAAAGCCTCGTAGCTTGACCATTGTGCTTCCTTCGAGACGCCCATCACAGAACAACAGGCCGTCATGGCACAGGCGACCGCGATCTCCACTGCGGTAGACATTCCCGGAAGTACCGAAGAAGGTATCCGGCAAGAACTTATCTCGGGTAGAGTCAGGCATATTCAGGTAGCCAGATACAATGCATGGCCCACCCAAAACAATCTCACCCTGTACCCCGAGAGGAACTGGGCGCATCTTATCGTCGACAATGCAAACAGAGAAACCGGGCATTGGATACCCTGCAGGCAGAAGGTCTGGCAGATCTGGAGATGCATATGGCAGGTCAATCCTATGCGAGAGGATGGTGGTCTCAGCAGGCCCGTACCCATTGAAAACATGAAGGCTGTTCAATTGCAAGGTGCCAAACTCGCGGGCGAGCTTGTGACTCATTGACTCGCCGCCAGAGAACGCGTACTTCCACGAGGTACATTTGCGCAGTGTGGGAGTGCTGTATCTTAGCCAAAGATCATACTCAGAAGGTGTAGCAGTAGTATAAGTTACACGTTCCTTGACCATAATCTTGCTGATCTCATCGGGGTCACCTCTCTGGCCTGCAGGTACGATGTATAGACATCCAGCGTTTGCCAAAGCCGCCATAGTCTGATCAAGGGAAAAGTCGAAACTGAAGGGACTCTGCTGTAAAACTACGAGATTGTCATCCTGTTTGGAGAATGTTTGGCTTGAGACTTCAGCGTAGGACATGAGATTAGTGTGCGTCATCATTAGACCCTTTGGTTCGCCGGTTGAACCGCTGGTGAAGAGAATGATAGCAAGAGCTCCGGTCTTTGCACGATTAGTTCCAACCTCTTCAACGGTTGAGTCGTCGACACTCGCAAGTTGTAGCTTGGTGATGAACTTGGCACCGATAAGCTCAACCTTATCATCTGTTGTGTGATCTGTGATTATCACAGATGGTCGAGAAGCTTTGATAATACTGGTCAAGCGAGGAATGGAGTTTCGCAGATCTAGAGGTACGTAGACTGCTCCGGCCTTTAAGATGGCGAGTAGACAGCAAATCCAATCTGATGAGGGCTCTTGAAAAACGCCGACAATTGTGCCTTGCGTAGTACCAGCGCTAATGAGTCTTTGAGTAAGGGTATTGATACGTTTGCCCATTTCTGCATAGGTGAGGACATTTCCATTACCGTCTTTCAAGGCGACCTTGGCGGGGTTGTTCTGGATGACTTGGTCGATACGGTGACTGACTGTTGATTGCCACGTTGGCTGGAACATAGGTGCTTTGCCTGCATCAAGAGCGACCCGAAGATCATCCTGAGACCATGACGGTATACTATCAATAGTCTTGTTTTTACCCTGGACCATAAACTCCAGAATGGCAAGGTATGATCGGAGGAGAAGCTGAGTATGCTCCTGAGAATACAGTTGTTTCTGAAGTCTGAGACCGAGAAGAGTGTCGGTGTTGATGTTCTCAGTGATCTCCAACGCAATGTCATAACCAGTACCAGCGTTGTGCCATTTCTCATCACTGAGCTTGCATTCTCCCCAAGAAGATCTTTCTTGGACAACCTGTCTGTAGTCCATGAAGACCTGGAAAATAGGCGTATACTTGTCGGATCTTGGAACGTTCAACTCTCGGAGAAGGACGTCAAATGGTAGTTGTGAATGTTGCAGCGCACCATATGCCGTATCACGAGCAGTTTGAATGACTGAACTGAGTTGCGTACCTCGCTTACGGCGTGTGAAGCGCAGTGGGAGAAGATTGAGGAAGAAGCCAAGACTGCCCATGAACCTCTTGTCTCCGCGGTTCGCATCTGCGATGCCGATGAATACTTCATCTGTATCTGGGAGGAGAGAAAAGATGAGGAGTTCCAAGGCAGCTAGATAAACGTGAAATGAAGTGGAGCGGTTGACGCGTGCGAGCTGTCGAACTTGTGTAGCAAGCTCAGGTATGATGCCCAGCTTTGCTTCGTGTTGTGAGTAGTCGTTGGCAAACTGTCTAGTAGGCGCAAGTGCAAAAGGGAAAAGATTAATGGGTGTGAAAACCTCGGAGAAGCTCTGTCGATAGTAGTCAATAGACTTATTGAGGCTGCCATTCTCGTACATCTGGCGTTGCTGAAGTGCAAAAGAACGGTATTGCGACTCGTCAGGTAAGGGAGAAAGCGAATGTTTCATGTAAGCAGCCTCTAGATCTTTAAAGAAGACGCTAAAGCTGTATCCATCGATGTAAATGTGGTGCATGCCTAACAAGAGGAAGTGAACTTGATCCGATAATGACAGTAGAGTGATCTTGGCTCCTTCTCTACTGCTCAAATACCACTCCTCGTCGTGCAGACGCTTCAACTCCGTATCTGCTTCTGAAGAGTCAAGTATCTTCTTTGTCGTCAACTTCAAAGTGGAAGGGTTTATCCCCTGCATGGGCGTCCGTTCATCACCATCACCAGACCAAAAGAACCGAGTGCAGAGAATCTCGTGCCGTCCAGCTACCAGATGAACAGCCTTTTCCAAAGATTGAACGCGAACTGGACCTGTGAGCTTTAACATGACGGCCATGTTGAACGCTCGTTTGTTGACAAGATAGTCGTTTAGAAACCAGAACCCTGCTTGGCCGTAGGACATGATGCTGGACAACTCGTTAGGAAATGTTCTCATAGGAGTGGAGTTGTCCGTACTATCCGCTAAGCTAGGATCTTTGACTGGAGTAGCTGGTTCTTGGTCTAGAGACGTCAAGGGAGTATCGATGGGTGAGCGAGAGATGTCGGAGCCTTCTTGTTTGTTCTCGTAGCTGGTGCCGTGGGAGCTCTCAGGAGGTGTAACTCGAGTGGCAAGCATGGGCTTTGCTGGCTGAGCGGAGGGTGCACTACCAGCTTCAAGAGATGCCACGTCAAGGATGGACTCATGAAGAAGATCCAAAGACTCCTCGACAAGGTCTGGAACCGACATTCCACCAAGGATCTTGAGGACAGGAATGTCGACGTCGAGTTCCTTGATGAACCACGATCGAACTTCGACAGCCATCAGAGAGTCAACGCCTTGCTCCACAAGAGTAACCTTTTCATTGATGGGTTCCCCAGGACCAACAGCCAACACTCTTCGAAGTCGGATGATAAACGATTCTTGGCAAAGTTAGCAATACTCTCCAACAGGAATAAGGGACGGCGTACCTTTGATGATAGCAAAGGCATCTGCTCGAGTCTTGACATCAGCAAGCTGTACTCTGACAGGCACGGTCGATGTCTTTCCAGTAAAAGCCTGAGCATCTAAACGCTCCATCAGGAAATGGCCGAACTTGACATCTTTCAGATACTGATCACTGGCTTGAGCGTCTGTGTAGATGGGTGTAACACCTGTGACAAGCTCGCAGACCTCATCACACTCAGGTCGGCCAAGAACAATAGCTTCAGCAAACAGTTTCTGCAGATCTTGTTCCGACATGGGCTTATAGCCCATCTTGATAAAGGTATCCTCACTGAGATCATCGGCTCTCTCAACATAGCCAAGACCGATAATGGAACTAATATCGATAGATGAAGCGGCGACACCTCTCTTCTTGCGCTGTGCTGCAAGGGCATTCATGAACATGTTTCCGGCGATGTAGTTACTCTGGCCACTGTTGCCCATGACGGCAGTGGTGGAGGAGAAGAAGATGAAGAAATCGAGGGGTGCATCGTAGAACATCTCATCTAATAGCTGAGAGCCGAGAACCTTCGGGCTAAGAACCCTGATGAAATCTTCGTAGGTCATATTTTCGAAAAGTGCATCTCGAAGAACCATTGCGCCGTTGACAACACCTGCAATAGGAGGCATCGTCTTGTTGATAGTATCGACGCATGCATGTAGTGAGTCACGATCGGTGACATCCCTAGTTCAAGGTCAGTAGAGGTTCCTTGAAAAGCTGAAGGTGCACTTGCATGGGAAGGGCCTTGACTGTTGCGCCCATTTCTGCCATGACATCGAGGAAATGCTGCGAAACATTGGGCCGTCGACTAGTAAGCACAATACTTCTAGCACCTTGTTCGACCATCCACTTGCAAAGGGATTGGCCAAGTTCGCCAGAAAGGCCAATAAGAAGGAATGTCTTGTTCGCTTGGAATATTCCACCATCGTCGATAGGGTGGATGGAAGCTTTGATAACAGGGTCTGTGCAGTCAACTATGGAGAATCGAACTTGGGAAACGCTGCGATCGGACATGTCTTGCAATGAGATCAAATCGATTTCCAGAGTGCCAGAAACTAACCTAGTTTGTGTAAAAGCCTCTCTGATCACGTTGTGTACTTCGTCCTTGGATACAGATTGGCGAATCTCTTTACCTGGCTCGAAGAGGCGTTCTACGTCAATGGTCTCGCAGCCTCTAGGTAGGCATGTTGAGATGACTCGCTCAGTGTCGTGGACATCAACCTCTCGTGATAGGTTAACGAACTTGGCAACTGTCTTGGGCAGTGACTGTCTGATGACTCTTCCAGGCAGATGGCCATCAATGTACCGCCATCCACGTCTGGCGTTGGCTTGATTGGAGGTAGTGAAGAAGGTGATGACAGATTTCGATGTAGCGAGACCTTCCAAGGCAGCCGCAACATGAGACGGAGCATCATGAACAGCGACGCTCTCACCCTTTTCAACTTTGCTGAGGATACAACATGCGGCAAGGAAAGCCGAGAAGCTTGCAAGAGTCTCAATGGGATCAATACTCCCAAGAGGGATACACCAGTCTGACGGGACAGATACAGGAGACTCAGCAAGGTGAGTGACAGCCAGAACTCGCTCCTTGGAAGAATCATCGATACCAACACAGGCCATCAGACCAATATCCGGAGTAATGTTGATAGTGGCGGGCGAGAGATGGGTGATGCGGATAGTCTTCATGTTGGCAATGAACGGCAACTCCTGCGGGATATGGAGAGGAGAAGCATGTTGCACTTTCCATTTGCCATCCGCGTTTGCGAATATGACCCGATCTGTCTGGAGATTCGCAACCTTAAACACATTTCGGCGATCAGCATTATATCTGGCGTTACCAGACGAATAAGGATAGAGTCTCGGAACAATGCTATGATCGTCATCAATATAAATTTCGGGCTCCAGCGACCAGAGGAGCTCGTCTGAGCGAAGTTCTTTGGACCATTTATCAAGAAGTTCCAGCCTCAGGAGATGGTCCACGATGAGCTCCGGTGTTCGGTCAGAAGTTTGCTTTATGTCAAGGGCCTGGAGATTGATATTGGGATATTCGAAACGTATGCATCGACCGACTCCAGTGGTCATGTAAGAGTGAGGATTCTCAGCTCTTGCTCCGGAAGTTACCCAGAGAATACTTCCAGCCTGCTTCCACAGAATCTTGAGGGCGTTCAACTTTCCAGAAGTCATGTTGGCGAACAAGGGCTCGTCAAGCTCTGTAAGAGATACAACTGTGCAGAATTCTGCTAGACCGGCGGTATTAATCTCCTCAATCGAGTTGAAGCGCGAGATGCTGGTGTACTTTAGGGCAAGGCGACGAGAGATCTGGTCACACATTCGGTGAATTTTCAATGATTCTCCGCCAACTATAGCAAGTTCTGTGGCTTTAGTATCAGGCATAGTCAAGAGATGATTAGAGGGCGATCGTAGAATTTCGACTCGTTCATCGAGAGCTTGGGCGCAAAAGACATGCCCAGGAAGAATCTTGTGAACAGGGGGCGTAGTCGTATCAATACCTCCAAATCCACACTTCCAAAGCAAAGAGTCCCACTGAGGCAATGTGAGAGTAGGACCCCATCGTCGTCCGTGCTCAGCACCAAGCCACCAACCAGGTAAACTACCCATAGGTAATCCGACTCTCAGACAGTCGTTGTTGACGGTTTCAAGAATAATGAGAAAGCCACCGGGCTTGAGAAAACTTCTGACGTGTTTCATCATGTCCTCCAGTTCCAACGTGGCGTGAAGAACATTGGAGGCGATAACCAGATCGTAGGATCTTTCGGTGAAGCCTTGGGATCCGGGGCTGATGTTCATATCGAACGTCTTGAAGATCATGCGATCGGAGTATTCTTTGAAGCGATCTTGGGCTGTGTCAAAGAAGGCACCTGAGACGTCGGTGTAGGTGTAGGTAGAAAATGCTGAGCCTAGACGGGGGAGAATCTCTCGAGTCGATCCACCAGTTCCGGCACCAATTTCGAGAATGTTCATACGAGGATATCGGTGCGCGATCTGGGCTGTCATATGTGCTATATACTTATTCACAAGATCAAGACCAAAGCCTGCCTCGTAAACATCATCCAGCATGCCATCTTTTGTCATGTGTTCGAGAATATTGCCGCTGTCACGAATGACTTGAGGGAGATTCGCACCAACGGATTCGAGAAGACGCACATCGACGCGTTCGTAGTGTCTAACAGCAAGTCAGTTTCATATATCTCACAGTTAAGGGATTAACATACTTTTGCAGAATTTGCTGAATATCATCGTAGGTATCCTTCTGTGCGCTAGCAGGAATATGAGGGTTGCCTCCGTTGATGACCTGAGGGACAACATGGGCGGCCCAGTCGACAAGGTGACGGTAATGAGGAAGTGTATTCGCTTTCTCCTCCGGGGTGATAGTCTCAACAAGTCGACGCAAATAGTAGAAGGCAATTCGCTCAGAGTCCAGGGCCATTTTGTAATCCTCATCTCTGAAGGAGTACTCGGCGGCTGTGAGTTCTCCATCAGGATTGGCCAACTGATAACCAAACCTCGAGAAAAGTACAGCATCGTTGTCCGGTGTTGCAGGCGAAAAGGGAACAAGTTCCATGCCTTCAATCTGTAAGAATGTTTCCCCAGTCTCCTCAGATAGCAAGTTCAGTTCAACGATAACCTTGGAACTCTTTCTTTCGTCAATAGCGACAGACTGATACTGGAAGCTCTTCTGCTTTCCAATGCCCGCCGAGGTAAAGTACGGGTTGATGATGATTGACTTGAAAGTGGTAGGGAGATGCAAAGCCCACATACGCTCATCACCTGGACAGCAAAATGCAGCAAAAGTCGTCTGAAGCGAAGAGTCGAGCATTCCGGGATGTACGAGAAGTTGGTCTTCCCAGTTGGAGCCGGACTGATCTTCAAGGGTACCTGTAGCAAAGTTGGCCTTTCGGCGAATGCTAGTGGTTCCATGGAACGGCCAAGAGTAGTTGTATCCAAGGCGTCCAAGGAAATCGTAGAACCTGTCCACAGAAACCTCTCGAAGGCTGATGTCGTCGACCTTGATGCTCGGGAGCTGGTGGGGTGTCGGTGGTGAAAGGACAGCCTTGACTCTAGCAGTTGCGTTCAGGGCCAAAGTCGCGGTGTGATTATGAGGAATGCCTGAGTAGCATGAAAACTCTGCCAGGATCTCATTTCCGGATTTGCTGAATATCCGCACATCGAACAATGTTTCAACTCTTGAGTCTTCATCGCTAAAGGCAAGGGCACGTCCGATGCGAAGGTCTTTAATACTAACCAGGCCAAGACTCTCCGTAATGATGTTGATGGCTTCAACAGCCATGGAGATGTACCCCGTAGCTGGGAAGATGATCTGACCTTGGAGTTGGTGGCCATGTAGCCAAGGAATCTCCTTCGGACTCAAAACATTTCGCCATTGAACAGTATTTGAGGTCTCGCGATCATGACATCTTCTGCCTAGAAGTGGATGGGGAGGCTCTTGCATGCTGTTAAACCAGCCCGATACTCTTGACATGGACATGAACTGCCTTGTGTGGTCAAATGGATAGTTGGGAAGATCATGGAGGAAAGATGGTGTCATCTTAAATCCAGATACGACCTTCTCGAAAGTCTCGAAGCTGACAGATCCTGCGCCGAGATGCGTCCAGATGAAGCCAAGGCCGTTGGAAAACTGCTGGATATCGTCTTTTTCACGACCCAGAACGCCTGAATAAGGTGGGCGATCTCCTGTAATCTCCTCTAGAGTATCGAGACAGGGAGTCTTGAGTACTGGGTGAGGTCCAACTTCGAGAATGATATCATACGGGCTATTTTCTTGCCAGGCGTGTTCTACTGCGGGAGAGAACAACACGGGACTGGTCATATTATCAACCCAGTACTGAGCACTAAGCAGCTCAGAGGTCATGACTTGACCTTCATAGACACTCGAGTACCACTTCGTACCGGTGGGAGTGGCAGAATCAATCTGGCATCTCTCCATAGCTTCTAGATATGGCTTCGCGCAAGGGAGAACGTGGGAAGAGTGATAAGCCGTGTCGACCTTGAGTTGGCGAGCGAATCTTCCTTCGTCCTTGAAGGTCTCGACAGCTTCGGTGATAGCATCTTCATCGCCAGAAATCGTGATACTTGAGGCTGAATTTCGGGCAGCGACTTGGATTCTGCCTTGGAATGCGTCGAGCTCACAGAATTCTGAGGCGTCCTCGAAGGTTGTCCCCACAGCCATCACTGAGAAGAGATTAGTCTCTGTCTACAATATTCATGAGGATGAAGTAACTTACTGGCACCTTTGCGACCGTTCGGAGACTGCGCGAGCTTGGCATAAAGACCTCTGTAATATGCGACTCGAATCGCATCTCTTGCTGTAAGAAGTCCAGCCGCATATGCGGCTCCAATTTCACCGGAAGAATGGCCAAGAACTCCAGACAGTTCAATCCCCGCAATTCGGAGCAATTCCACTAACACAACCTGAACTGCAGTACACAAAGGCTGGGAAATAGCCGCTTCAGCAATCCTAGATGACTTGGCATCTGCAAGTATCATCTCACGCAGAGTCCAAGATGGGCGGTCATCAATAGGGAGAGTTAATAATGCGTTGTCGAGTTCAGCAAAGATCTTGGATGCGAAAGAAGATTCTTCAAGAAGTCTGGCACCCATTCGTGGCCATTGAGCTCCTTGACCTGTGAAGATACCCATGATCTTTGGTGAAGCTTTGCTTAGTTGGCGAATTCCAACGGTGCTAGCTTGCTCCCCGCTTTCAATCCCATCGAGTAGCGTATAAGCATTTTCAGTGGAAGACGCAGTGACAGCCACACGGTAGGTCAGAGTAGAGCACCTTGTCTGCAGGGTGTAGGCAAGATCCTTCAGAGAGGTGTGGGGATTTGCCTTGAGGTATGACGAATATGACGACAAGAGACCCCGTAGAGAGACCTCTGATGATGCGGAAAAGGTCAATGGGCTAAACAGCGGGCCGGGGGTATCTTCGACTGCCTGGGGTTCATAAGCCTCAATGATGGCATGTGCATTGGTGCCGCCAAAACCTATAAATCATGTCAGATAATATACATTAATCGTTAGGCTTGTTGCGTACCGAAACTGTTAATACTGGCTCGTCGAGGTCGGCCTTGGGATGTCTCAGGCCATGGGAGAGCTGAAGTAGGAACCTCCAAGTTATCATAGAATGGAGCAATCTTGGGGTTTAAGATATCGAAATGCATGTTCGGGGGTATGACCTTGTTCTGAATCGCCAACGAAGTTCCGATAAGGCTGGCAAGACCAGCTGTGCCTTCAGTATGACCAAGGACTGTCTTGATAGATCCGACGTATAGTTTGTCGTCTTTGGTATCCGACGAGTAGAACGCACGGTAGATAGCTTCGGCTTCTCTAGGATCGCCAGCAGGAGTTCCGGTACCATGAGCATGGAAGAACTGAGGTCTGTCTTCTGCTTTATTGATGTCGAGACCAGCTCTAGCGTATGTGCTCCGGATGAGATCTGCTTGAGCTGTTGCACTGGGCATAGTCAGACCAGGTGTTCGACCATCCTGATTGACGCCTGTAGCACGGATGATACAGTCGATATGGTCGTTGTCCCGGATTGCTGCACTGAGGGGTTTCAAGACGACAGCAGCGATGCCTTCTCCACGGGCATAGCCGTTGACGTCCTGATCCCACATTTTGGACCTACCTGAGGGCGAAAGCATAGATAGCTTGCTTTCTGCGACATACATACCTGTCCACGTTAGTCAATCCACTACGTGAAGGAGATAGGATAGAGGGCATACCTGGAGTAAGAATAAGATTGGCTCCAGCTGCAATAGCAACTTCAGACTCGCCGCTTCTCAAAGTCTGAATGGCCTGGTGAACAGCAACCAAACTTGACGAGCAAGCAGTATCAATCGTCATTGACGGTCCGTGCCAGTCGAAAAAGTACGAGATGCGATTCGACATGATGCTTCGTGCCATCCCAGTAGCTCCATACTGAGGAAATACTTCCAAGTCTCTGGTAATGATTCCACTCCAATCATCACACATGACACCCACATAGACAGAAGTGGATGATCCACGAAGACCTTCAATGGTCTGTCCAGCGGAGCAAAGACCTTGGTACACAACTTCCATCAACAGCCTTTGTTGAGGGTCAATGGCTTCAGCCTCACCAGGCTGGATGTTGAAGAAGTTGTGGTCAAAATTCGCAGGATTTTCGTTGAGAAAGTAAGAATCTCGAACGTTGGTGGTTCCATGGTGCTTTGAATCGGGATGATAGAACGCATCTGCATTATACCTCTCTGGCGGGACTTTGCTGAGAAGGTCATGTGGCGCTTTAAGAAGGTCCCAGAGTTTAGACGGCGAGCTTGAGTCACCTGGGAAGCGGCACGCACTTCCAATGACGGCAATCGGCTCGGAGGCAGGCATTTCGAAGAGATTGGCTCTTTGGGAATAAGTTTTTTGAGGGACAATGTTGAGATTGGCTAGCAATTTGCCAGTTGAATTTTGATTTGGCATCTGAAAGATTGAAAATGGTGTTTGTCTTGAATTAGATATAGGAGACATGTATCTTGGTGGTTGAGATACGCCGGTGTTATTCGGTTGAGTTGGTGGACCAGTAAGAGCCAAGTTGACAGCAATGACAGGGGCAAACCTTCTGATAGGCCGCATACGATCTACCAAACCATATCTTTGGTGATCGAATGTTTAGATTCTGACGTTTAGCAAGTTGTCATTCGGACAAATTCGGTGGTGCAAGTCGAGGTGCTTACTGTCGGACCTTTTCGGTTTGCGATCTGTCAGCCCACCGAACCCAAGGAAAACCCTCCAATGATCATGCAAATAACTCATCAACACCTAGAAAAGATATTCCCAAATTCACTACCTTATCCAGAATCTTTAGACTTGTACCAAACCTCGAGTGGAATTTCTTCCTAGGCAATACAAAAACATCGTGTGCCATTTCACCATAATGACTGAGAATATAGTCTCTCACTTCACCATTGAGCAATCAATCACTCAGGACATTTTCCCTCCCTCACCTTTCATTCCGAATTCCAGCAACATCTTTCCCAAGTTCACACCAACCATTCCAAAAACAGCATGGGAACTTTGGTATTTCGATGGTATTTCCTCAGAAGACCAGTCAGCTATTGTAATCGGTGTCACTAGAGACGCTCGGGGCTTGAAGCTGGGTGGTTTTAAAGTTCAGGTGTTTGTCATCTGGCCTGACCAACGCACTTGGCATCGGGACCTCTTCTTCCCAGAGTCTATTGTCAGAGTAGAAGACGATGGAAACACGACTGGTATTTGGAAAGATGCGGCTGGGAATGCCAACATTTCTTTCGGGGTGGCTGGCGACTCATCAAGAGCTGCTTTGGTCTTTGCTGTCCCAGGTGTTGTCCAAGGCAAAATGCATTTGGAAGCTCTGTCAGGTGACACAGGCCTCGACACCAATCCTGAACTAGGTCCCTCGGTCGTTTATGTCAGGCCTATTGGGAGAGCTTCAGTCCAAGCAGAATTATCACTATTTTCACCAGACAACAAGGAACCCCAGCATTTTGTCTTGGGCACTTCAGCCAATGGCGGCATGGATCGTGTTTGGTCGACGCTATCTTGGCCACAAGTCATGACTGAGTCATACTACCTAAGAGCCCAAGTTGGGCCATATTCGATGCAGATAATGCGTATTTTCTCAGACCTTGACAGCGGAAACAAGCCTTATACAATGGCAAGGCTGTACTGCAAGGGCAAGCTGGTCTGCGCAGCACAGCAAGTTGTCAGCCATGGAGAGGATGTCTCGAGTAACTGTTTGATCTTGAACAAGGAATATGGAGATTCTGCAGATGGGACTGTCACTGGGGCTTATCGCGATAAAAACGCCGGTTATGTCGCTAAGTTTGTTCAAGATGAGAATAAAAGGCGTTGGAAATTCCAGGTTTCTCATCAACGCGTTATATGGAACACCCCGACAAGTAAGCCCGGGCCTGATGCTACTGGTAATACTGGATTTGTGGAGCTTGTTGTTGGGGGCGCGGAGGGAGAGGCTTATTGTGGTATTGGAACAGGAGGTCAGTGTGAATTGAGCTAGGTGCCGCACGTGCCATGTGGCGTGCCCCTTTTTCTTATCTTTATCGTTGTCTTTATTGAGATCTTTATCATTATCTTTAGCCTATTTATAGCTTAGTCACTAGCAATACAACATCATGATTGGTTCACCGCAATGCTCACCATGCTTTAGGGTATCCCAGGTAAATATATCTACCTACATTCAACTAGATAATTATTCTCTTGACACGGCATTATCTTTCAAATTGGAGTGATTTCTAAAAGTTTGATAAATTTTGAATTAAATCGCAAATACCCTTGCTAGCTTGTTTACTTACTATGTTGTGTTAGTTATCAACTTCGGAGTTTTTCGGTCATTTATGCGCTGTGAACAAGTCCGAACATCTCACCACTGCGATGGACTTTTCGGTTCACTGAAGTCAACCTATGGATATCAAGCTGCAATTAAACCTAGATAACTAAAAAACTGATTCTGCCTCCTAAGTTTACCAAGAAATTCAACCTACCTAAAGTTTTCGAAGCATAGAATTGTCTCTATTCCTTCTCAAGATGGTTCAACGCCAACAAACCGCTCTAGTGGGGACATCATTTGGAGGCATACGGCTTTCTACAAACGAGCCTATTCCCGATATCTCGGGCGAATCCGTCTTGATCAAAACAAAAGCCGTATCAGTGAACCCGGTCGACACAAAAATGATTGGGCCCTACGTCACGCCCGGTGCTGTTGCAGGCTTTGATTTCGCCGGTGTTGTTGAAAATGTTGGCCCTGGTGCGACAAAGTGCGATATCCATGTGGGAGATCGAGTTTGCACTGCAATTATGGGGATGAATCCCCTGGATCCAAACGTCGGTGCATTTGCAGAGTACACGGTCGCCGTGGAATGGATTCTGTTGAAGATCCCGCCCAGTCTCAGCTTTGAAGAGGGTGCTTCTCTGGGTATCAGCTTCATGACCACGGGATTGGCTTTGTTTAAGAGTCTAGACCTGCCAGGAAATCCCCTCAAGCCTACTGCCAAAAAGATCCCAGTCTTGGTCTATGGTGGCTCATCTGCTACTGGGACCGCCGCAGTTCAGCTGGCCAAACTTGCAGGGTTTGAAGTCATTACAACATCTTCGCCCCGCAACTTTGACTTGGTCAAATCTTATGGCGCCAGTGCCGTATTCGACTATAATGATCCCGACTGTCCTGTCAACATTAAAAAACATACCAAAAACAATATCCGATATGCTCTGGATTGCATTTCAACTACAGCTAGTATGCAATTTTGTTACCAAGCTATCGGACGTGCTGGTGGAAAATACACTGCTCTTGAGCCCTACTCAGAGGCTATAGCAAGAACACGCAAGATGGTCAAGCCAGATTGGATCATGGGGCCACAAATGCTCGGCAAAGAGATCCGTTGGCCAGAACCTCACTGGAGGCCAGCAAATGCGGAGATGGGAGATTTCGGTGTTTACTGGACTGCTGTTCTGAGGAGACTTCTCGACAATAACTTGATCAGACCCCATCCTATTGTCTTGAGGCAGGGCGGACTTGAGGCAGTTCTAGGCGGTATTGAAGATGTACGAGAAAAGAAGATATCTGGCAAGAAGCTTGTATTTACTATGTAGATAGCTTCAAGGTAGTTTGGTATATATCTACAATCATATTCTTTCGCCTTCGACAAAAATGCTCTACTTCAGTCCGTGTTAGATCTCCCGGATTTTCATCTATATCGGGGGAGCATTCATTGAGCAAAATAGAACATAAATGACCGGCACATAGCAAGTGTAATCACGGCAGTTGAATCATTGTACCCGTTCCAGGTATTCTGTTTGACGTCACATCGCACTGAGAACCAATTCGGGATTCATCGGACATTTTCGGGGTCTGTAATAACGTCACATACTGGCTTTGGCATCGGAGGCCAACCTCTGCATGAGAACTGCATACCTTTCGGGAGTAATGCTCTACACGTTGACCGACCTTTCGGTCTTTGCTATTGAGTAAGGACTCCAAGTTATAATAAGTAGGAGATCTACAATAGTAGTGACAACTGATGTTGAGAGGCGCTATTGTGCTATCTGATCCCCGCCACTTGATCAAAGTCTCGTTATGTCATCTATCAAATCTCGCTTTCCAGAAGCAGAAACTCCTGTCCATGGGTATTTCTACTCCATGGTTGAGTTGGCTGTAATGAGAGTTTTCGTCGAACATCAGATATTCGACACCATTCCAGATGATGGCATCTCTGTTGATGCGTTGGCCAAAAAGACCGGTGTGGAGTTTAATCTCCTCGAAAGGCTGTCCAACTTCTTGGTTGCCGCACAGGTGCTCGCGTCTCCAAAATCAGGCTTCGTAAGCTTGACATCTGACTCAAAGATGTTCCAAGAGACAAGAGCCAAATTGTTTTACTCTCACATTTTTGATGCTTTCATGGGCAGTGCTGTTAAATGGCCGAGATATTTCCAAATCAATGGATTAGCTGAACCGGAAAAATCCAACCACTCACCATTTGGACTCGGTGCTGGCTACCCTGAAAAGACATTCTACGAAGTGCTGGAAATGATGCCGGAGCGCGCACAAGCTTTTAACGCCACCATGGCTATTGGTCTTGGTGACATGCCTATTATAGGCATGTATGACTTTAGCTGGGTCGCATCGCACGCTCAAAAAGAACCACTTCGCCCCCTCATTGTGGATGTTGGTGGTGGCAAGGGCCAGGCAATCAAGGCTATTATTGAGGAGGCACCCGGTATCCCAGCTTCATCTTGTGTGCTGCAGGATCAAGCCAATGTAATCCAAGATGCCTCGGAAGAGGGTGTCCTGAAAGATGTGAAGAAAATCGGTTCGAGCTTTTTTGACAAGCAACCAACAAAAGGTGTGTCTGGTAAGTTGGTAACCGGATCTGTATCTCACATTAATTTTTCTCCAGGCGCTCTCGTGTACTACGTCCGCCGTGTCCTGAATGACTGGCCCGATGATGAGTGCGTGGTTATTCTCAAGAATATTCGGGAAGTTTGCGCACCAGACTCTAGGGTTCTCATTACTGAAAACCTTCTTCCGGATCAGCCATCTGTGTCTCTTGCTGCTGCTGACCTGTGGATGATGAACTTCGCTGGTAAAAGGCGCAATGAGAGAATGTTCAACGATCTCGCATCTCGTGCTGGCTTTAAAGTTTCTTCTATATCTAAGGACAAAGCGTCGAACTCGGCAGTCGTTGAAATGATACCTATCTAGATAGCTAACAAGGCGATGCGGAGGGCCTTGAACAATGTTGATGTCTTATATGTAGCGAACAATATAATTGTTCCTTCTGAACTACAATACATATGAAATATCATTCTAAACTCGTATTTCTCATCGGCTGCTCGGGTGATACCTAGCAGCCTTTGGTGGCAACAGAGACTCGAAGCACTCCGAAGACTACGAGTCTAGTACCCTAGAAACCTATAAGTTCGAATGTAGTAAGTGCTCAGTTTATGCTATCTAGTCTTGAACAAACTTATTGACATACATGATATTATATTTGTAGCCCGGATTTGTCTATTATCTATTCTGTTATTTTTGAAACTAACCCTCTTAACTGAAGTCTGCAAAGAATCTACGAAATGACCTATCCAACGAAGATCTAAGTATCCCTAGGTACCTTCTAGACTAAGTAAAATGTAGTCCCTCATAATCTCATCTTTTCCCGAATCAGTGCCTTCAGTGACCCCACCTTGATTGAAAGCTGCCTTAGATCTTCACATTCGTCATTACCAGAGCCATTTTCGTTGGATCTGAGGACCGACTGCGCCAGGAAGTCAGTCCATAAAGAACCGCTACCGACTTCCGTATCTAGCACCGCACCGTGTTTCCCCTGTCTCGTGGCGCTGAGAGATCTTGGCAGACCAACAATGTCTTCCACGGACTGAAATACGTCAAGCAAAACCTGGACGGCGGTGTAGACCTTGGCACATGTTTCGTCCGCGGAGGGTAATTCCCCGAGCTGCATGTCCCACCTTCGGGAATGAAGAACATTATGAGAAGTGTATGGGGAGGCTGGATCTGGAAGGTGACTCAGATGGCTCTCGAAATGGGCAAACACCAAACGGTATAGCTTGATAAGAGAAATGTAGCAACTAAGCACTAGAAGCATAGTTGGCATGTCGACATCAGGGGCTACGGAGGAAGTTGTTGATGCATCTAACTCTTCATTGAAATTGGATGTCTCTGGAGTGATCGGGATGGATGATAGTAGTTCGGGATGATTCATAAGGTCTGAGAAACTGAACGGAGGGGATGGAGAATGTACCCGTTCTGGCTGTGCTTGGCATTCGGGGGCCATGAATCTTGTTGGCTGGTGTTGAGAAGCGATGCCCTTGGAAAGCCAGACGCAGCTAAGCGTGGCAGTAAAGTCTTGCGACAAGCTCAGTACACGGCCAATTGGGTAGTCTCTGAGCTGTTTTGAATCAGCCAGACTGGACCAGGGACTCTCCTCTAGAGTTCTCGAAGTCTCGTGGATTTTGATAACGAGAGTAGAAAGCTGTGCGATAGCGTGCGGCGCAGTGGTCGTACGATCCGAGTGCTCCGAGATATTGAACTTCCATTCCTCAGTTTCTCTGTTAGAATAGGCTGCATGTGATAAGTTCGGAGCATTATGGTTGTCCGTGACCAAAAACTGTGGTTGGTGGTTGTGTGATGGTAGTGACGACGGAGTAAGGTCAAACAGACTTAAATCCTGGCTGTTCCCCAAATCTGCCCAAATGTCTTCCTCGCCAATCGACAGGCCGTGACCAGTGGTTTCAGCAGACCCAACACCCTCTACTTCCTGGGCTGCAATTCCGTCTACCCAAGCCGTTGGTGAGTCAAAGGTTAGACCAGGAAGAGGCGCCAAAACATCAGACGTGGAGTCTTCTATATATGTTTGTGATTGAGCTTGAATAGTTTCAGCATCTGTGGGTTTCTCGGTTATCTTTTTGGCAGCACTGCTCCG
This sequence comes from Fusarium palustre, assembly GCA_014899045.1. Classification (NCBI taxonomy): domain Eukaryota; kingdom Fungi; phylum Ascomycota; class Sordariomycetes; order Hypocreales; family Nectriaceae; genus Fusarium; species Fusarium palustre. The sequence continues at coordinate 27,187 of JAAVUH010000211.1, forward strand.
CTTAGACTGGCTCCTATGACCAAAAACGCATGTGACTTGTGCACGAATGCATCTGGTGCATCTACTAGACCCAGGACGAGAGTTTTCTGGGGCCACAGTGCATTTGAGCTTGTGAGAGCGACAGCGATCGCATGAGGAGCGAATAGATTGGCTGTTTTGCGTCAACATGTTTGTAGGGAACCGGAGTGTTGGTAACGATGGAGAAGTTCCTCTTTGAGTGCAATGAAACGAACAATGAACCTGCACAAGCAACGCAAAATAAAGTGCCAATGCGTTTTGTACAGTCACGATGTGTGTCACTGGTACCAATTAAATCATATGGGGTTATTTATTGTGGTGACAGTGCAGTGGAGTGTAACCGCGAAGACTACCAGATACATGGATTTACTATATAATGGTACTGAGACAGAGTCACTCTGCTCTCATTTAACCCATGCTACTCGCGTCTTCCTCTCTTGACATGACAAATTGACGATTTGCCCTCTTGAGAAGAGTGTAATATGCACAGCAAAGCAAGGATATGTCTGCAGATCCCACTTGGAGCTTTGTTCGGCCAGCCGGGTCTTTACAACGTCGGACCATACTTTCACGGCTGAGCGAGGATTACAATCCTTACTTAAACGACACCTGTTTGCGTCTGCAGAGAAGACATAACTCCGAATCGAGACCGCTGCCTACCCCAAGTAAGACTGTTGAGATGCGAATGCATGGGGCTTACTGAAGAATACTACCATGACAAAAGGATAAACATAATCTCGAGTTGCATAAGCAGCACTTAGTATCTCGATCGGAAGTTTTAACTTCAGTTTATTCTCAGACCAAAATAAGCTGAGCGGCCCGGCAGAAACCTTGTGTAGCGGTTAGATAGACCACGCACGACAACACCCTCAGCCAAAGGAAATGGTGTCCTAAACCAGTTAATCATCATCAGTAAAGATGGAATGGTTCAGATGCTGCTGTGCAAGCTACTAAGTTTAGCGAGCTATTATCCTGTTCTAAGCCGGTTGTGAGACGACGGATGCGGACGCGCCGGGGAGTACACCTCAGGGTGTCAGGAAAATTGGCCGATAAGAGCATACGAGACGAAATAATTAGGTCAGCTTTTGCTGCTTCGATCAGACTCTTTAGGCTGCGTATTTTTGTATCCTAAATCCGAGACGCTAACTTTTCTGGGACCCACCAGAGGCATCCCGTTATCCTGGCCCAGTCTAGAAATTTGGCTCGCTCGGGTAACACGGCAAATGCCCTGTAGCTCAGCCGTGAAACTGCATCATCTCAGATGTGCCGTGTTTGGGGTTTGTGCCTCATCTTGGCGCCAGGCTGTCCCACACGCCATTACCCCTGCTTCTAACGGGTGAGACGGGTCGATCATGAACCAATACTTAGCAACGGGTGAGACTGTGGTCTGAGTCAACTTGGCAGCTATACAGACACTTCAAAGTCATCATAAATCTTTTTTACCAATCAGGAGAATTTACCGACTCATCCATCGCGATCCTGCCCCAAACTGGATTTTCGGTTGCAAATCTCCTGATTTCGCTAACTTGTCACAGCATAAAGGCAGAACAGACTGGGGTGGGTTGCTTCGGATAAGGCATGGCGATTTGATAGGTTCATGTACGGCGGAAGCATACTGAAGATGTCAATAGGCGCGCATCCCCGTACTACTATATCAACGTGCTTTATGAGTAAATTGTTCACAATTTGACAGACATCTGATCATATCATACCATCAACAATAGTAGCCTAATTGCAATTTCTCTCTAAGCAATTCAGTTACACAGGCTTATATGCAGAAATGTGGTCATCATCAATCAGCATATATTAAGCGAGGCTAGAAACCAATCTTGTAAAGACGTCTTGGCAAGCTTGGCCAGCATAAGTTACGGAGCTATTCTCCTGCTATTTCGGGACGGGCCGAAGTGATGAACTACGACTAGTAGGGTAAGCCACAGCCAATTAATCTTAATATCACTCTTGTATTTTCGGACCCGAGCCAAAGACACGTTTAGATAAGATAGATAAGCGAAAAATAGAATGGCAAGTAACTTACCCAATTGTCTGTCAAATTATATTCCAATGCCCGGTAACGGCCCACCGGTCCCAACCCATGTCATTGTAGATTCCAAGGCCACTTTATAGACCCCATTGTATCTGCAGTCTCTGCATCACGTCTTGTCAGTAAGCATATGGTCATAGCGGATATCCTATCTTACCGTCCATATCTTGCCACTCATTATTCGGGTTAGTCATTGGTGCTGAGATGAGATCATCGGCAAATGTGGCCCAATTCGGCATCAAAGTAGGATCAAGGATCGAAAATTGGGAGTTGAGACCAATAGGAACGTCTGCTCTCCGCATGTCAGCTCTGTCAAGGCTGCAGTCATAAAGAACGTGTGTATATCAACTTACCTGGGCGATAGTTATTGAAGCTGGGAGAAGCATGCACTGATGGCAAGCCATAAGACATGTTTGAGTCGACCCCAGAGTCTATACTGGATGTGTTGCCACATCCAAGGACTACAGCCAGGGCTCGCACCACTTTTCGTGCCTCCTTAGAAGAGCTACTTGACTGGAGCCAAATATCATAGCATCTCTTGAGAGAAGTCATGATGGTTTCGTTCACCGACGATACTTCAGGAAGCTGTAGCGTTTCTCCCCGAGCATTCTGTATGTAGTAGCAAAGAATGCTCGTGGCCAGAAGGAAGTCATGGTTTACCAGTGAAGAAACCCGCCATCTCTCTTGGTATAGCTGGCAGAAAGGTTGTGTCTCTTCCTGAAGCATATGCTGATAGTCCAGCAATTTGAGCGCTGATTCCAGCACTATGCGTCTGGAATTGGCCGTTTTGGTAAGCGGAAAGAACATGTACTTTCGATGAAGCACAATCTTGGCGCGATAGAAAAGTGTTTCTAGCGCGACCTTCTGCATAATAGTCTGTGGGGAGTCCGTAATACATCGCGCGATGGAATGCCACCTGAGACAATCTGGGATCGATTTTCGTGTTTCGTCGAGCGTCTTATCCATTTTTTCAACCTCTGCGTACGAATAGGGCCGCACATCTGCAGAAAAGTCCCAGACATATCCAACTGTCCTCATCATTCTCGCCTTGACAAGACGGTAGAGAATAGGTGTGAGGTCTGACTCTGGCCTTGACTGTGGCAGCTCAACCGTAGCCGTGGAAAAATCATTATCCTGAAGATTCGATGGCTCTTGTGTATCAGTCTGCCATTGCTTTATCATCCGAGGTAAGCCCATCTGTGTTGAGATGCCAAGGTCCATCTCAACTATGGTCGCCCATACGCGTCTTCGCATTTCTGCCACAAATGGTGACATGCCTTTGAAATGTTTTGGATCTCTGTGATAGCCCATGTGCAAGGCTAATTGGACTGTATTGCCCATGAGAATCCAGATCTCGATTTCAGCATCGTTCCTGAGAAAGATCTCTGCAGCGATATACAGCATCAAAGTCTCTAGAACGTATGAACCGCCCTTGGTGTAGTTACCAAGAGCTAGACACTGGGATACCCTCAGTCTGAATGTATCTGCAGTCTGCTGTAGATCGCGCTCCATCGATAGGGCGGCTGGTGATTGGACACCAGGGTCTAGGCGGAACCTTTCAAACTGGGTTGCCAAGCACATGATTGTGAACAACAAGCCCAGCCAGATTGGCGAGGTGGCTTCGGGGTCCCCCCAAAAGTCCTCATACTAGATAAGCATGTATGTCAGAAATGATCATTTTGAGAACTTAATATAGCGTACCTCTTTGAGGAATTGGACGCTGTGTAACACAGCTGCGAAAAGGGCGTCATCAGATGAAATTATTAACCGTCGGTGGGGAGGACAAACTAACCAGGAGACATCTCGAACGAATTGAAGTAGCGGGAGACCAATCGATCGACTACCGGGCGTGCAGGCACAGATGCAAGTATTTCACCTTTATTGGCCGGTCTTGTACACCCATATAGCAGCTTAGGGCCTGTAATTTCTGCACATGCAATGTCATTTGCCAGGCTATCAGGGTGTGAAGCCTCTTCGTTATCGAAATGGTCTTTGAGCTCGGCAATGCCGTCTAGCACTGCAGCCCAATGTGCACTACCTACGTAGTTTGCTCCTCCTCCTCCGCCTGTTGACTGCATACTGCCATAATCAGCTGGTGAAACAGCGGCAGAACCAGCCGACTCTTCATTCGGATCTGAACCTTGAGGTGCAGGCGAAGACTCAGATGCGTCTGCTGGGCCACGGGGAGATGGAGATGCTCGGCTAAGGGTTACATCGACGGATGAATGCTGCATCAAATCAAAAACCAGGCTCTCGAGGTGACGAATACGATCTTGAGTGGTAACGCGCGGTTGGTGTGCCGCATCATTGCTTGACAGTCGTTCTGTAGCGTATGTGCACGACTGTCCTAGCTCCCGCTGAACACAGCTGCTGCAGGGTCGTTGACGGTCACAGCGAAGCCTGGTGGCGACGTCAGCACGCGCGTGGGGTTGAACATGACAGCGGATGATAGAAGTAAGGACAGAAAGAAAAGCATGGCTTACTTTCTCCTTCTGCACAGGCTGCACGACAGTTGGGGCTTCTCCCGGGGTCTGCTTGAGGGGAGACGGGCTCTCCCTTGGGCCGTCTTACCAGGGCCCCACTCTGGGGGACGGGCTTCTTGGTCCGCCATGGTCCACGGATATAGTGAAGGCGAAAAGGATAGAGGATGAAAGAGATCGAACAAGTCAAGGTATGAACGGGCTGGAGAATCGGACCTGGCCACGGACTTGCTCTGGGATACGAGACTGACTTTACGCCATGAACTCGGTGCTGGTCGGAGATTTAGTTTAGTGAGTGGGTTCATTCGGCAGTTTCTGATTGAGAGAGTTACAGCGCTCTATAGGTATTAGTGCGTGCTGACCTGATGGCGGCTAATATGATCTGATGCTTGTTGTCCTTACTGAAATGTCCCCACATCATCCCTATTTTTCCCATCTCCGGATCCGACAATATGCTCCGCCCCGATCCTCCGTTCCGATCCTCCGTCCGCCATATCTCTTCCGGCCCGATCCTCCACGCAGCAACTTACCCTACCCCCCATAGGGGGCGACACGCCCAGCTCAACACCACAAGATAAAAATCTCTCGATTCTGATAATTGAGCACTTTATTACCAACTTCCTTGCTTGTAGTTGACGGTCCACCAAAAACAAACCTTACACCATCACATGCAGTATGCAGCTGGAGCCACCAAAATAATACCACATCATTATCCCAGAAAACTCCGACAACCTTTAGAGGCATCCTTTACCAAAAAGGAAAAATCAAAACAACCACTACTGATTCAACAATGTCAACGACGCAGAATAGAGAGTTAGAGGCCGGTAATGGTGCTGAACTGGAGAAGCCATCGTCTTCCTCTGGAACAATGGTCGCCGAGCCCTCTGATCAAAACGTCGTTGATTGGGAAGGCCCTGATGACCCTGAGCATCCACTGAATTGGTCAAAGGCCAAGAAGAACATTCACTTGGTCATCATCAGCCTTTTTACGCTTGCGGCGTAAGTAACCACTACCAAAACTTCCACTCTGCATCACTTGCTGATAATCAACCCCAGAAATCTCGCAGCCACTATGTTTGCCCCTGGAGCATCAGAACTGGCCCAGGAGTTCAATATCCACAACTCCACTGTCACGGCCATGACGGTCAGCCTATACGTCCTTGGCTTTGCTCTAGGTCCACTCCTTCTTGCACCTCTTTCTGAGCTTTATGGACGTCTCATTATTTACTATGGCTGCAACTTTGTTTACATCGCTTTTACAATTGGGTGTGCTTTCAGCACCAACACCGCTATGTTTCTTGTATTTCGAATCATTTGCGGCTGTGCAGCCTCAGGTCCCATGAGTATCGGAGGCGGGTCAGTTGCGGATATGTTTACCCAGGAGGAACGTGGAAGAGCCATGGCCTTATTCACAGTTGGGCCCTTGTTGGGACCTGTAAGTACTTAATTTTAACCATCTCTATGATGCCTAATACTAATATGCCTGATAGGTAATTGGTCCCATTATTGGTGGTTTCGTATCAGAAAATATTGGTTGGCGGTGGACATTTCGAATCATCTTGATTCTTGTAAGTTTCATTCTTCATCCAAGAATAGTGGCATCCACTGACATCGAGGAAAGTCGGGATTGATCGGTGTTGCGACTGTAGCATTTATGAAAGAGACCAATTATACTGTTCTTTTACAAAGAAAAACCCAACGATTGCGCAAAGAAACTGGAAACGACAAACTCGTCCCTAAGCTCAGCAGGAACGAGACTCCGGGACAAATGCTTGCCCGTGCCATTGTCCGACCACTCAAGATGCTCATCTTTTCGCCAATCGTCTTGCTGGTATCACTTTACACTGGTGTCATGTTTGGTCTTATCTTCTTGCTCTTCACAACCTTCCCTTCTGTCTTCGAAAATGTGTACGGTTTTAGCCCCGGTGTTGCCGGGCTAGCTTATCTTGGCCTTGGAATAGGCATGGTCCTCGGTCTGGTCACGTTCTCTATTGCCAGTGACAAGATGCTGGGGCAGAAGGATGGAGCTGCAAGACCAGAAGATCGTCTTATTCTGATGAAATGGTTTGGTCCCATCACACCACTTGGCCTTTTCATATATGGCTGGTCGGCCAAGTATGCAGTCCACTGGATTGTACCCATTATAGGCACCTTTGTCGTTGGCTTTGGGTCACTATTCGTGGTTATTCCAGGGCAGATCTATCTCGTGGATGCTTTTGGAGCTGAGGCTGCTGCTTCGGCTATGGCGGCCAACTTGCTGGTCCGTTCTCCCTTTGGCGCATTCCTGGATCTTACGGCGGAGCCTTTGTACTCGAGCCTCGGGCTGGGCTGGGGAAACAGTGTCCTCGGTTTCATCTGTCTTGCATTTACTCCAGTGCCATGGCTGTTTTATACTTATGGCGAACGGATGCGGACTCACTTCAAGGTTGACCTGTAATTTCATGCGAGGGTTTCTTAGATCGTTTTTAGGTTTGTCGGTTTCAAATACAACGTAATGTATTGATTAATATAAATTAATAACTAATACAAAAACTCTCTTATTTCTATATATTTATTTATTTATTTTATTTTCTTATATGTTCATATCTATCAAAATGCTCTAAGCTAAATTGTCTCCGTCAGTTTACAGATAGATGCCTTTAGTTTCCGTGTTGGTTTTGACCATGAACTTCTCTCGTGCAGGTCCTGCCCTCAGGTTATCACAAGAAATGGCCGCTCGAGTTATATGTGACAAGATTAGTGTGTCAGCTTATGATGACACTCAGACTACCGGCTTAGTTTCTTTATTTTGATATCCTAAAGCTTAGGGGTCATTTTTTCTGCCACACACCTGCCTACGCTCATGAATCCCCCATTTATTCTCATTCTGACTATCTACAGCTTGCTCTTTCCCTGGTTGGTAACCTTGATCAAAGCTAATCCATTACTTAAAACAACCTTACCGCCAGAAACCTGCGTAACAAACCTCACCTCAGACCATCCGTCTTGGTCCTCTCCCGCAATCCACGCATGCGTAACCAACTTGTCGCCTGGCCTCACGGGACTGGCAAACCTTGCTTGGTACTCTTTAATGTTGGCAGGATTCCCGCCGCCCAGCTCTTTCAATAGTGCATGAGCCGTTGAGTTCCACGAGTATAACCCGTGCATGATTGTCCCTCCAAAACCCATCTTCTGCCCGGGCGTAGGGTCAGCATGCAGCGGGTTATAATCACCATTTAACCTATAGAGAAGGGCTGACTCGGCCGTGGTCTGAACCTCCATCGTAGCATCAGGAGCCTTGCCGTCTGGCGGGGGATAGTTCTTAGTGGTAGGACCCTTAGGACCGCCCCAGTTGCCCTGACCGATAAAGAAGCCGCTGCTGATGACGCGTGAGTACACCTCGCCACTCTCCACCTCGCCACTCTCCACCTCGACCAGCTTGGTCTCGGTCTCGAGGACAGTTCCAGGACGGCCCTTGTCGTAGACACCAATAACCTTTTGATGGATTTCAAATTTCCGGCCGACTGAGGTGGTTGGGAGGGCCTTGAGAAATTCAATTTTTCGCTGCCCATCAACAACACGTGTGTAGTCGAGCTTGGGAATACCAGGGATCTGAACTGCTTTGCTGGTCTTGTAGTAATCCACTACCTCTTGGGAGTCCTTCTTGAAAGCTGTGAAGGGTTAATTATTGGAACTATACACACTAGTGACGGGACTTACGAAGGATAACGGGGTAGGTAGGGAAGACGGCGAACTTAGGGTCGAACTCCTATTGTTTGTCAGTACAAGCTCAATACTCCCGCACAGATTGGTGAGGTACGTAGAGGAAGTGTAACTCATCGACGGTAGCTCCGATGGTGTTGGCGAATAGAAGGACGTCGCGCTGCAGCCACTTGACCTCGACGGGCGGGTACTCAAAACCAACACCGGGACCTGACATGATGGATGATATTTCTGAGAATGGAGCTTCGAAGAATACGTGTGTTTCTTGGTATATGGAAAAAGATTGATGATGGAAGAAAGAGACAAAGATAGGCTAAGTACCCCAGATTAGATCAGCCTTTGTTGCGCTAAGAAATCAACCGAGGTTCGCTGAGTGTGGGGTACGGGATGGGGAGGGGTTCACAGCAATTGACGACTTGTTAGGCTAATGTGTACAGGGTAAGATGTTTTTGTCTTAATTTCATTATACCAATAGCTATGCCATTGTTGCAGACCAAGCTCGTAGCGTTGAATACACCGGGATAAGCACATTTACAGTTGAGGAATAAGCTGCCTCCTTTTATAGAGCTCGCTCTGGTTATATAGGAGGACATGTAAGTCAAACAAACGGTTTTCCCCTTGCGAGAAACTTAACAACAAACAAACTTACTGATGTTTGGGCAGTGGGTCACAATTCTTCAGCAGGAGGAGCAGTTGTTGTTAAGAATGAAAGACAGATATAAAGATCCATGGTCGTATGTTCAAAATTGACTTTCTCAACAAATTCACATGTTTGACAATGGCGACGCCTCAAAATGGGATTGAGACAATCGGGACATGTCGGCATCCAAAGCAAGTTTCAAAACGTCTGGATGACTACAGAGACCATTAAGCAGGGGAACCTTTTTTTTTCGCGATAATGTGCCCTTAGTCTGAGATTGACTCTATAAATCATATCCCGAACACGCTGGTTCCAAAAATCCAAAAGGGCGTTGTGGAGAACAATCGCGTTGGGCTGTCTGTCGGTCCTACGCCACGATGGCAGGGTGGATTCGCAATCTCTTTCTCACCGCTTATGACGTGAGCCACAACCAGCATTCTGCCACAATTGACTTAAAAGTTTCCAGCCCATCAAGGATCGCATCCTCTGCTATAGTTAGGCCACTGGGCAGCGTATTGGTAGTGATTATTGAATCCTTGAATATTCGTGAGTAACCCTTATCTCTAAGCCAATAGTAGAAGAGCTTACGCTTAGCTGCAGTCCTCAAGAAAAATGTATACTAAGGCTTGAAACATTATGCTTGTACTTTGTACGTACTGAGAACTTACCGGTTAGACCTTCTGAAATTGATTTCAAGTTGCATTACAGGAAAACTCCACCCACAGGATGAACTTCCCCAGATTTTTTTTAGCTCTTGAGCATCGATCTCAATATCTGGGGGTAATCGACCCATTCTTTGAGAAGAATGTGAAAAGAGAAGTTGTTTACTACCATGGTAACACTTATTATTCTTGCACAATTGTTCTTAATCCCACATTATGTATGCAGAGTTCATCATGCAATGTCACTGTCAATACGGCAAGTTGCTGAATATCTGATACGAAACCTAGCTATCTTTCGGCGTTGTTGCATATCTGATAACATTTGCACACCTCGATAAGTCCATCGGAACCCTTCCCGTAGCGTCTTGGTATCGTGGCCGATTTCACAGGAGTGTCTACCGATAGTGAGGGCACTATGGCGGGTCTAGTTGAGGCGTAGTCTTTTTGTATGCCTGCTCGATTTCAGGGGTTGGACGGAAGCAGGTGGACCTGACATACCTTATTTACTGGGTCTAAGCATGTCTAGACAGGTTTGGCTAGGGATTTCCGACAGACTAGCAGGTGTCTACCACGCGATTGTGTCTCGACCCATGCTATCTGCAATCAATCATGGTTTCTTGTGTGCAGCTAAGCTGGGACATGACCCTTTGGGATTTAGGTAGGTGGACGTTGCGTAGTTCAAATACCTCGCGTCGTCCTCGTAGTCAGTGAGTGAACTATTTCTGTATCCTCATTCATACTAATGAGATCAACTATCAGATACCATTTTCCTAGACGCAACCTTTGTTATCTTCCTTCTCACCAACAAAATCTCTGCTTGGTTCGAGTACTTCACTTCTCTAATCAAGATATTCTTGTTTCTTATAATCATATTCCTGTCCCTAGCTCTTGTCTGTGGTGCCGGACCCAATGGTTTTGTCCACACGGGTGATACCTGGACAGATTTGAATGCCTTCAAGAACGGCTTCTCGGTAAGCTCAAGATGCGTCCTAACGTATGTCACTATCTAATTCTAACTTGTAATAATATCCGGGGCTTTGCAAATGCAGCATTGCTGGCGACCTGGGCTGTCGGTGATCAGGTTTTCATCGGTATTATGGGTGGAGAAGCCCACAACCCAAGACACGCTTTAGGTCACGCCACCAAGCTTGTCTCGTACCGTGTAGGGATTGTGTACATGCTCAGTGTAATGTTCATCACGCTGCTTGTCTGTTCTGACGATGAGCGACTACTTGGTGGATCCAGAGTTACTGCCTCTCCCTTTGTCATTGCCACACTTGACTCTGGGATTGTCGTCATCTCAGACATTCTGAATGCTGGAATGATTGTAGGTATTGGCGATCTCTGCCGAGGCCGTCTATCTGTCATCAGGTGTGCTACGCACCATGGCACACCAAAAACTGGTACCTGAGTTTATCGCCAAGGTTGACAGCAAAGGTCGCCCGCGTTGGGCCCTTGCTATCACATGCGGGGTGGGTGTCATACTTACATACATCAACTTGGCTGGTACGTCACTCTTGGAATCATGCATTCTACCTACGGACTGAGCAATTGGCTATGTATGTAGCCGGCGGACGTACTGCCTTCACATGGCTTATCTCAATTACAAGTGCCTCGTTCTTCTGTATGTGGATCATTATCGGGTTCACATCCTTCCAAACTCATCGTGCGATTAAGCTACAGAACGACCCTCTATCTACAGAGTCATACGCTTGGAAGTCTGTTGGATGGCCGCTGGCCCCTACCTGGCTCCTCACAATTTGTGCCTTACTTACTGCTGGTTGCTTTGCCATTGGAATCAATCCACTGGTTGGCCCTATATTATTTAGTGTGCATAAGCTGGCTACAATAGCTGACCATGACTTCCAAGGGCGGTGGAGGCTTTAGCCCTAATAACCTTTTTCAGTATATCATCGGCACTCTTATTATCGTAGTGTTTACAGCGGGGTATAAGATAATTATGCCCACGCCGTGGCGTGATCTTGCTACGGCCGATTTGAGGACAGGAAGACGCCATCTTAGCGTTGAGGAGATCAATCAGCTGGACGCTTACTACTCGATGTCCAAGTGAAAGCGCTTTAGAACGTACGTCCAGCTTTGGCGAGAATGCCCAACTCTGCATAACGTGTCTAGTTCAACTTGATACAATATTGAGGCTTTATGTAGTTTCTACCACTTGGATGTATAGCTTCATTCACGCTCGTGCTCAGTCAATTCCAGGGTAGCTTATTTAAGAAATGCAAATCCACAATGTTCACGGTGGAAGGTAATACTTCTAACATGGCACATGCTTCAAATGGATCTGCAGAGCCTTAACACATGTGGAAGGAGACCAAAGATAATACGAATGTTTATTAGACTAAGTGGATGCTGTCTGCCTGATGGTAGAAGACATGACCTCTGAGCTTTAGGATACAAAAATAAATAAACTAAGCCTACAATCTAAATGGCATAAACTGTTATAAAGTGGTCCACTAATTTTATCAACCAACCTCGCGTGGCCATTTCTTCTGATACCCTGAGGCATGTCTGCCTAAATAATTGGGTGGGGTTTTCTTTAGCTGAACGCCAGGCTGTCGGCCATTTCCATATAAGGTAAAAGGCGTACTATGATTTTTGCTATAGAGTTTCAACTAGAGTTGATCCCTGCTGTTATAACGTAAAAGGCGGAACGTTAACGGCGGAGGTTTCCGTGAAACGTTTTAATTTAAATACTCACCGGCACTTCAGCATCTTACAGAGACAGCTACATAAACATTTCCGTCTCACCACGCCGATTTAAATCATACTTTTAACAACGGGGAAAAGATATGGAGACAGTTCAACTTCCCGGCTTCGGCCTTCCTGTCAACTACATGCCAGGCAATAACGACCATTTCCCTATCCTCCTGGGTAGTGACTCGGACTTCCAAGCTGCTACTCTCACTAATCGCGAACTTTGCATGCTTCGATTCATTGAAGAACTTACTAACAAGCCAGAGTGGTGGGTCAAGGTGAATGACGAGACAATTGCAACTCGATGGAAAGCTGAGGCATTAGAATTCGACTGGGGCCAGTACCTTAAGTATGGGGATTTCACTCCTGCTATGGCTGATGCAGTATGTATATGACATACCTAAGCGCTTATACAAGCTAATTGCCTTTCTTCTTAGTGTATCGAGGAGATGAAGCTCAAGGCACAGATTTACGAGAAGACAAAGCTTCTTCCTGTTTATGACTACACTGCTGCTATCGTAAAGTCTGATTGCCTGATCCCTGACGACGTGTGGCACTCACTCAAAACTGGCGTCAAGGCACTTGAAGATATCCCCGATGAAGCCAAAGACTGGCATCCCGGAAGCGATGGGAGAGTCCTCAACTTGGTCCACCCATCTATGTATCCGCTAGTGTACGGCAAATCTCGTGTTCTTCTTGGCAGACGCACTGGACTCGCGGAAGCCCTCGATGACTGCGGTCAGGGTCTTGTTGTTGAGAAACCCACAGACAAGTCTATCAGCGGCAAGTTTTGGCATTGTACATCTACAAATTTCCAATGGTTGCCCTGCGACGTCTCGGTCGAGAACGGAAGTGTTAAGATCGAAAGTTACATCAACAACCTCCATCCAGTGAAGCACTCGTCACTCTATACTGTGATCGAGAAGTTCATCGAAAAGTCTTTGCCAGCATGGGATATTGTCTATCGGTGGCTGGAAGAGTTTCCTATCCAGCGCCTGAAGATCGAAAAGGCTAGGAAAAGATGCAGAACCAGGCGTACATGCGCAAACTCTGACCATACCTGCACACCTCTGGCTCGACCAACACGCGACGATGAGCCTCGTAGGCGTGAGTACGACGCGAATTACAGCGACTCAGAGATTTCGGACTCGGATGATGACACCCCTAAGGAGGAGCCTCGCCACTGGCGGGAACCGAAAAGAACTCTCAAAGCTGCGCTCCAACATTTTCATGAGAAAACGGATCAGCCAGAGAGTGAATATGAGTCGGAAGATTATGATAGTAGCGAGGACAGAAATATGCCCGATAGCCAAACTGAAGATGAGGATGAAGACGAAGAAGAACAAGAGCGCGACCCGAACCATGTTTCTGAGAAGGAAGTCAAACGTCGAGACCTACGCTGGTTCTCCAAAACCCATCCTGTTGTCGCGCCAGAACCTGGATCCGAGTCCCGATTAAAGTTCCGTGCTGAGGATGTCAAGTCGGTGCACGATATCTTCCCAGAACCCGGACCCAGAAGACTGCAAGTCATCGTAAAGCTGGCCAACATCCATCTAACTCCAGAGAAACCGACCTACCAAGGTGGCTCGTGGCATACCGAAGGCCAGCTTAACGAGCATATTTGTTCAACGGCTCTGTTTTATTACGACAACGAGAACATCACTGACAGCTACATTGACTTTCGCACTATGGCCAACGCAGAAGAGCTGGATGAGGGATTCCTGTCTTATGAACAGTATGATTGGAAGACCATCCAACGTATCTTTGCAATTGAATGGCCTGGTGGAGGTTCTCAGATCCAAAGCATCGGAAGTGTCCTCACAAGAGAGAAGCGGGCTTTATTCTTCCCGAATGTATTCCAGCACCACGTCAATTCCTTCAAGTTGGCTGATCCAACAAAGCCCGGTCACAGAAAGATTCTAGCTTTGTTTCTCGTGGATCCCGCAATCCCTGTGATTTCCACGGCAAATGTACCGCCGCAGCAGAAGGCTTGGTGGCCTGAAGAGTTGAACCAAAACGAAGACTTGCCGTTTGATGAGGAGAAAGCTAAAGAGTTTCGGAAGGAGCTCATGCAGGAACGATCGGCAAATGAAGTCAGGTCGTATGAAAAAATGAAGAACGTCGAGTGGAACTTTTGTGAGCACTAGATTAGAATAGCAGATGCCGTAGACTGCGTTTCAGCCAGCAAGAAGCTGTTCGACCTGGACCTAAGAGTTCATAAGAATTTTATTAGAGATAACAGTGTGACAATTTACTATAACAATCAACAAAGAATGGTAGTTTATAAACTTCAATCTAAGACTTGGATTAGGAAGTCTTTAGAAAGGGGGAGTAAAAGCAAATGATTCTATCTTACAGTAGGACTCTTAAACACTCACTATAGATGATATCCGTCGACCTAATAGTGTCTACCAATATTCTACCAATCTACTGATACTCCTTTGCTGCGATTCTAAACTTTCTAGCTGACACCTTGTTCTCAAACAGGTGGTCCAGAGTCTCGGCAGTAAGGCCCTTCACTTCAGGCAACCTAAAGTAAGTCCAAACAAGAAGAATAACAGTCAAGCCCGCGGCAGGGAAAGCAGCCTTTCCTTTTAGATTTGCTTCTTGAGGATTCAACAGATAAGGCGCCACAATTACGTTGATAATGGACAGAAAGTAATAAGTGTTTCGAGCCAGCGAGATTGTCTTCACTCGAAGGTTGGAAGCCCCGACATTCGCCGCGATACCGTATGGAATAGGGCCAATTGAAATACCTGCGAGATCAGATTATTAGCATTGATCTTGTGGATTCTGCAAGAGAAAATAGTCTGACCATAACAGAAGAACCAAACGAGGAGAAGAGCGGACTGTGCCCAACGTATGTTGTCTTTGCCGTGGGGTACAAGATCAAGGAAAGCTACAAGGCTCATGATGGGTAGCATGGCACATAGCCCTCCCATGTAAAGTGTGCGCCAACCGAAACGAGTCATCATGAACCACGATGACACTGTTCCAACAAATGCGAGACCAGCATTACCTGGTCAGAGGTGTCAGTGAATATCTCCCAATATTGAATGTTGTGAATTGATAAGATGTGTACTTACCCAGCGAAAGCTTGAACGAGTCGCCCGAGGATAGGCCCGCGAGGGTGAAGAAGTAGGTGATGTAGTTTTGAATTGCGAAACCTGGAAGGATTTGGCAACCCCAGCTGATCATAGCGATCTCGGTTCGGCGTAAGTTCTCTCCTCTGAAGCAATCAAGGTATGATCCTTGAATATTCATGTCTCGCTCCGTCTCAATTGTGCGTGTCATCATTGCGATAGTGTTCTTCGGGTCAATGACATCAATAGGTGCAGAACATAGACGCCCAAGACTCATTTCCGCCTCTTTAACACGGCCATTCCTGATTAGCCACCATGGTGACTCAGGTGAGAGATATGTGGCAATAATCATAAACGGAGGCCAACCCCACTGGATAGCAAAGGGTATGCGATAAGACCACTCGGTTGGGTTCTTGAGCATAGAGGTAAGAACGCCAAAAGATATCATCTTTCCCATGACCCAACAAAGATTGACATAGACTGTCAGATATCCGTTTAAGCGTAATGGCGATACCTCAGCTGCGTACGATGGAGTTGCTGCCGCGAAGAAGCCACACGGAATAGATCTGCAAGGGTCAAGTAAGAAATTTGTGTGCGCATATGGGTTAGAGAGATACATACATCAATAGAGTTCCGACGACAAGAGTTTCAACATTCTCAGCGAAGAAGAGGATGAACACGAAGCCGGCGAAGAAAATATGTGAGGTGAGCATGACTTTTCTCAAACCCCATCGATCCGCGCAGTAGCCATTGGCAAGCACGCCGATTATCAGTCCAATATTACTGGTAATAGTGAGTGCCAGCTGCCATTTTGCTGGGACAGAGTATGCACCGTTCGGCAGCTGAACTCCATATTTCTTCTGGAATTGTGGAAAAGCGAAGAATGACTTCATGAGGAGCAAACCGTAGGATTCCATGATCGTTGACATGGAGATTGCTACGCTCCATGCTACAGCCTTGTAGTAGTATGAAAAGGCTTGTTTTGCTGTCAAGGTTGTGTCGACGCGTTGGGCCTCGTTGGCTGCTGTATCTTGTTCGCTTGATGTCTTAAGGCTCGTAGGAGGGTGTTGTTCCTCTTGGAGAGACACGGAGCCTTTTTCTGTCGACATGACGGTGCACAGGATTGAATAGATCCAAGATGTATTCAAGTAGGATCGAAGTGCTGAGCTGCTGCTGATCGTTTGGTGCGTCGCCGTAGCCTATTTATGAATGACACTGGCAGCCACCATTAAACGTAGTCTTGATATAATGCCTACCCCAGATTTTCCTTAGCTCCCATATGTACCCCACAACTTTCATCACACTCCTAGCTCGTTTCTTGACGTGCTACTGTCTTTTCTTGACGCGATGGCACATTTCGCCGAGATGGTAGCTGGTTGCTTTCGGCTGTCGGTGATCCTGACGATCTGATTGGTATCTCGCCACTCGGGGAAAAGTAGCGTAGCTTTACTCGGCATATAGTTAGTTACCAGGAATCAGTAGACTACCTACTTCTTAACTGGGAATTTAGCTTGTTCGTCAATGTTATTCATGATGGTGTTTATGGAGACTATGAGCGGAAAACTGTTTCCTGAGGGGAAGTCAAGGTTTATCCCTGGCAGTAAGCATGACGTGGATACATGAAGTTGGCTAATGGAACAAAGAAATTGCTCAAAGAACGCAATTTTATATCACTATATCTATTTAATATGTAATTTTCTCTACGAAGTGAACTAATATCTCGTTGGTGCTGTACTTTGATTTTGTTAAATACCCCATCTAATTGCTTGTTGGAAAACCCATTAAGAAAATTGAACACGTTATATAAAAGAGATCCACCGCTCAATTGAATCAACATACTTGTCTTCCAAAACTTGCGATTAAATAGGATTTTTTAGAAGTGTTGCGCAATTTGTTCTATATGGTGTATAAGTTGTCCTCAGGGTATCAGAAGAAATGGCCGCTCGAGTTATATGTGACAGAATTAGTGCGCCAGCTAATGACACTTAGACTTGGGCTTAGTTTATTTATTTTTTCATCCTAAAGCTTGGGGGTAATTGTTTCTGCCACCAACTAAACTAGGTTGTTCCATCACAAGAAGCTAAGTGTTTTGTGAACGGGCTCATCTCCAATCTCCTCCATCTTGTCCTCCAGCATCTGCGTCATCCGTCGAACAACATCAACATATTGCGGGTCTTTATAACAATTAAACAGTTCCAGTGGGTCTTCGTGGCAGTCGAATAACTCCCACTCTTTTTCTTGACCTCCAGCCCTTGTACCTTCCAGGCCAAAACCCTCATTGTACCAGTATATCAACTTGTACCTTTGATCACGAACACCATAGTGAGCATAAGCCTCATGGATGACATCTCGATGCATCCAGTAGCGGTGGTACGCGACCTGTTGCCAATCTGGCGGTGTTTTGCCCTGGACAAGTGGCCGGAAAGATACACCCTGCATGTATGTTGGGATGCGCGTATTTGCAAAATCTAGAAACGTAGGCGCGAAATCGACATTGCAGATAATATCACCGCATGCCGACTCGGGCTTAATTTCACGAGGGTAACGGATCATGAAGGGCATCTGGAAGCTCTCTTCGTACATGAAACGTTTGTCGAACCAGCCATGCTCACCAAGGAAGAAGCCTTGGTCTGATGTGTAGACGACGATGGTGTCCTCAGCTAGACCCTCTTTGTCAAGCCAATCAAGCATGCGACCAACATTATCATCAATGCTTTGAATAGTACGAAGGTACCTCTGCATGTAGCGTTGGAACTTCCACTCTGCGAGCTCTTGCTTAGTCTTGAATGTGAAGACTTGGGCCGTCTCTTTACAGATAAGTCTCAGTCCAGTGACATCGTCAGGCGCAGGGATCTTGCGATCATTCCACCACCACATGTCAATCATCTTTTCGCCAGTCTGGCTTCTGGGACCTTCTGGTTGAACTATTCCCAGGTCTGTGTAGGTCAAGTCTTCTGCGACTTTCATCTTGGCCACTTTAGCAGCATTGGCACGGTTTTTGTAATCATCGGTGAACGTATCAGGCAGACGCACAGGGTCCTTGTATAGGTCCTTATGTTTGTGATCATACTCCCAAGATCGGTGAGGAGCTTTATGGTGGCACATCAGAAAAAATGGTCGCGACTTGTCGCGCTTTTCCATCCAGTCTATACATTTATCCGTGATGATGTCGGTCGCATATCCGGGAACTCGAGACGTCCCAGAGGGCTCGATAAATTGGGGATCCCAGTATTCACCTTGACCAGGTACAACACTCCAGTAGTCAAAGCCAGTGGGTTCGTGGTCCTCGCCTTCGCCAAGATGCCATTTGCCTACCATTGCTGTTTGGTAGGCTGCAGGTCCTGACTTGAGCTGTTTGGCAACATTTGGCATCCTCTTGTTGATCTTCGAATCTAGCGTCATCACTCCGTTAACGTGATTATGGGTACCGCAGAGGATGGCGGCTCGAGAAGGTGTACAGATACTGTTGGTGACATAGCAATGGTCGAAACGCATCCCTTCGTTTGCAATGCGATCAAGATTTGGTGTGCTGTTGATCCCGGCACCGTAGCACGATATGGATTTGGCTGCATGGTCATCAGCCATTATGAAAACGATGTTCGGAGACGAGGACGGCATCTTGAACTTGAGGCTACTTCGGCAGTCGACTCGATTGTTGTGCAAGAGTACAATAGAGGTTCAGCTCGTGCTGTGCCAGGTAGACGCTGCGAAGAGACAAGAGTAACAGAGTTTGTAATTCGGAATCCAATATTGTTGATAAAAATGAAAAAGAAACAATAGAGTCCTTATCACGGCTTCCCACTGTCTCACTCGGTTGTCGCTGAACCCCAAGTTAAGTGGAGAAGCGAGGGACCGGGGCTCGGTAATCGGCGAACCAGCCATGACACATTATCCAGGTTTTTCTTAGAAGTAGTCCTCATCGGACCTCGGCGAAAAACTACCTTGATATGGCCACTCGTTTAGTGCATCCCAAGGAACGAGACTAAAAGGCTCGATTGGGATGTCCATCAGTTGTGCACAAGGACTGGGTCCCATAGCGGCCTGCATTAGCATGTCTAATCCCAGGTGACTGTCGGGGGCTGAGACGATTTCTTGTTGCCGGGTTTCCATTCCGTGTGATCCTCGGATCAATTCTAAATCTGGACCAGCTGATTGAGTCTGAGTGGGATGTTGCTCGCAGGGTATCCCAGCCTCCGCACTATCGTCAGCAAATCCTGCTCTTCGTAGCACGCTATGTATCCCGAGGCTTTTGTGCTTCCGTACCGTTACAGCGAAGCGTGGCTGTTGGAAATCACCATTACCCTGTTCTGGTGTTTCTTGCCGGTCGTCAGCTTTGCCAGCTATGTGTAACTGGATCAAAGACTCCAAATCCTTGATAATGTACTGCTCTACAGCTGAGTGTTTGTACAAACGTTTGAGCAATTCCAGGATTCCAGACGCTTGATTGTATGCTTCTTGTGGTGTGAGACTAGAGTCGCAGGGGATCAATGGAGATCTGCTCAGGAATAGAATCAAACGACACGCGTGGTAAGCGCAGATAGCCACTATGTGGTGAGTCACTCGCATCACATCCCCAATCATTGACAAATCCTCCAGAATTGCAATGTTCGCTCGAGCATGATGAAGGCAAAGTCTAGCTCCCATGGCGATATTTGCTGGTGGGCAGGATGATAGAACAACATCGGAAGCCGCTTCGCGATAGCCTGAAAGAAACAGCCTGTACGCATCGCAATGAGCTTGATGCCAAGTGAGATGCACCGTCAGATAGCGCGTGAGCCACCTAGAAGACACGTATCGTTTCAGCTCTTGACAACTATATTGTGGAATTTGAAGTTGTTGTAGCATCTTGGCAAATTCGTCGACCAGATCGGGGAGTGCTGGTATAGGCTGAGATGAAAGTTGTACCTGTCGCGTCAGTCTCATAATATCGCGCAAGATTGTCGTCTGTTTGATGTGAGTAGAGAGAAGCCCGTCTTCAGATATTCCATCCAGTGTCAAGGGTGCATCGTCAACCATATAATCCTTGTCGGCGTGAAACTCCTCTTCAGCACACGGCATTTTGAGATAAATAAGGTCAGGCGAGCAAACTTCTGACTCCGGAAGCCCAATAGAGAACCTCCCATTGATGAGCATCATGCACCACATTAATCGTCGTCGGATCTCCTGTGCTACAGGCTCAAGATCAATTCTCTCGTATTGCAATCTCAGAGCACTAGCGGCACGGCCAGCGATACCGAATAACATGTAAGCACGCTGGAATGATGCAGTGTCGATTCTGTAGTGGACAATCAGAAGCAGCGCCTGGGTCCTAAAGATCGTTGGTTGTTCTATGTGAGACCAGATGATATCTTCTGCTAGCTGAATCCATGACGATGTAGAGACTGGGTGGTACTTGGAGTACTGAAGATGGAATGAAGATACGGCGCAGATAGCTAGGAGGAGTGGCTCATCTAGGCTGCCATCAAGACACCGTTGAGTTATTGACACTTCGTTTAGAAAGGCGTATGAAGGCAGAGGATATAAATGGCGGAAGAAGTCAATGATCAATTGCAGGCGGTCTCGCATGGGCGGTAAAGGCATTGAGCGATTTCCATCGCTCACTTGTTTGGGAGCTGAGCCAGATACGGAACCTCTCCAAGACGATGATTGTCCAGGTGATGGTCCCGGGAGATGAGATACCTCTGGTAAGGCTGGTTCATTATGTAATAATGTGTAGTTCCCCTCACCTGTCGACAATGTAGATGGAGATGTTTGGTAGAGCTGTGAGGTTCTAGGTGAAGTTTCACCAGCAGACCCGGCCGATTTATTGCTAATACTTGGCGATCTATGCGAGAGTCGACTTTGCCGCTTATGATTTGGATATACGCAGTCTTTGTTCCGTATGCGACAGGTAGCGCATGTTGGTAACTCGCCAGAACACTTTGTCTTTTGACTGCGACATTGAACGCAAGCCCGTGAGCCACGGCGACGCTCTGGTTGGCTTTGACTTTGGGAAGTAGTTGCGAAATCACAAGTGAAACCTAGACGCTCACAATTGGAGCATGAATTCGGACCGCCGTCGCATCGAACCTGTGGTTTTAGTTAGAGGGTGCTCTTTTGAGTGAAAGAGGTAGAAAGCACCTTGCGAACGCGACATTGAGTGCAAGTGTTGGCGGACTTTGGTGGGGGCATTGACAATTACTCTTGATCGAGGTTTAGAAGTTCACTGCGAAAGTGAACGATGATACTTTTTTGCTGGTGCAATTGTTAACTTTCATTAGTGAGCTATTTGGTCATTAGTGTTAGCCTTTGGATCCCGTGCTTCCAGTTAGTAATCACGACAGAGCTAGTTCGAGACGACTCACCCCCACTCTTCTCTTCGGGGTAGGATGAGAAAGAGCAGCTTTTGAACCTCACGAGAGACAATCCTTTGCATTATCCTTTGTTGCTTAATAAACTAACTAGTATAATATCTTATGCAGCATTTATAAAGGAAGGTGCATAGACCCCTGCCACTTTATACGAGCTTTTTCGTCTTATTAGGGAATTAATCGACAGAGCGAACATATAAAGCCAGTGACATAACTAGATAGAAGAATACGCCAAGACATCTACGTTGCATTTCTGTATTTTAAAGTAGTAGAAATGCCTCATGTTGGAAGTACCTTATCAATGAGAGAATAATTGATAACCTACTTAACACCCAGGAGCCCCTGATATATATTTTAGTAGCATGCCGCACTACCTTAAGTAAAATAAGTATCAAGCAATAACCTGAAAGAATTGTATCTCCTCATGAACTTTCTCTTGATCCTTATCGGGCTTGTGCCCATTCTTGCTGGTGCTAAAGACGTTGCTCCTCAAGGACAGGGTTGTCTTGTATCTGATGACCGTTCAGCGCAGCCACCAGTTTCTCGTACATTGAGACAATTTCAAAACCTTCCAAATAGCATCACTGTGGACGTTCATTTGCACATCTCCAGCACCAAAGAACACGAGAACCTTATCACTGATGACATTGTCAACACACAATGGAAAGTACTTCACCACTCTTTTGCGAAACACGACATCAACCTTGTGCTGAATTCGACGGACCGAGTCGTTGACGACATGATTGGCAAGTCATTCTTCATCTACGAGGGCCCCGAAAAAGGTTGGGTGAAGTACAGAGATGAAGAGAACATCTTCTACAAGAGGACACGGCGAGGCGGCTATGATGCCTTGAATCTTTACTTCTTCAGTGACTATTCCCCTGGCGCGACCGGATACTGCAGTTGGCCGACCGTCATCGCAGAGGATGATGACCTACAATTTGCAAAGGATTCCTGCCAAGTCAGTGGGCTGACCATGCCGGGGATTACACCAGAACAGGGCGCGTTTGAGGATTGGAACTTGGGTCATATTGCAGTGCACGAGGCTGGGCATTGGTTCGGCCTTAATCACACGTTTTCTGGTGGCTGCTCAGAACCAGGCGACTTTGTTGACGATACGCCTGCTCAATTGACCCAGATCTATGACTGTCCCATTGGATCAGATAGCTGTCCTGATAAACCAGGACTGGATCCCATTGACAACTTTATGGGTTATACAAGAGACAATTGGTTAGTAAACGTTGGAATTTTCCACCGCCACACACTTGCCGTCACACAACTGACCCTGGCTATAGCACCAATGCGTTTACTCCCGGTCAGAAACGACGCATGTTTGAGACATTTTTTGGCTTCAGAAGGAAGGTTTAGCAAACAGACTGTGCAGGTCATGAAGAAGTCACACACAGAGAAAGTGTCGCTCAGGACTAAGCAAATCACTTCTATCCAGTGACAGATCAACTGACATGATAAAGCAACCATTATGCATGGGGTTCTTAGCGACTAAACAGACAAGTCTTCGATTTGAGTAAGACCTATAGGCATTTCTGACTCAAATACATATAAACCAAGGTCGCTCGTAGAGATCTCTTAGTGTATAAGCACGCACACTACCTACCAGCGTGGCTTGGAAATAGGTACTTTACGGTTGGTAGGCAACTGTTTAATAATATGCACAATGCAAACTGATGTAGGGTAATCGACGGGTTTAACATGTGATTTCAAGGCTATTCCCATTATGCAACTGCGTCAGTCACATTTTGTGATCTTATGCAACTGGTCGCATGACCCAATCCATTTTGTCCAATAGAAAATGGGTAAAACCCAGCCTTTCCCCACTAGGAACTCGACCGAGAAATGCCGATTAATTCTTATCTCTCACTTGGAACCAACCTCAACACCATCACCAAATACCTCACACAGCAACCTTCATCATGGGCATCTTTCGCATAGTGAGAAAGACCATCGTACCGGGTCTGCTTGGCACATCCACTGCCGCAGCTTACCTCGCCTCGCAAAACCCTGTCATCTCCCCCCTCCCAGCCAATGATCCCATTTGGTCCTCCAGGCTCTTCAGAAGGGCCAACCCCAACGGAAATCCTGCGACTCAGGATGTAGTGATCAAGAGAATCCCACTAGATAAGATCCGACCTGAACTTCTTCAGAAGAACGGCGACTTGGCGCTCGAGTTTTGCCGTGGAATCTGGAGCGGCTGGGGTAAGCACCTTATCATGAAGTTTGATGTCATGCTTATCAGCATTTTTAGGTTACGCGATTCAGCGCCGGTATCTCAGCTTCAAGTGGCGTGGTCCTGAAACCGAGCAACAACTCTGGGACCCTGAACAGCTTTCCACAAGCACCTACGACAGAGGTACCGCCATCACTGATCATTTTGAGGTTGTGGAGAAGACTGCTACATCCATAACTGTACGCTGTGGCGATTCACCTCGCAACCAAGCATACCGTCCATCAGACGGTCTATTCCAGATCAGCGCCACAATCGACAAGACGCATGAGGAGGTTGAGCTTCGACTCAAGAGCATCTTGTTCTCGAGCGAGGGCAAAGTTGCGGGAAACAAAGGACCTATGCCTGGCTGGATGACTGAGTTGCATCAGTGGTATGCCAGGATCTGGGCCGAGACTGGATCTTGGAGACTTCTCAAGTAAAGGTTTTAAGAGTGATGAGTGGTGATGATATACCATATGAAGTCGGTGGTGGACTTTGCAGTGCATTCACCATGAGTAGGAATTCAAACAAATTGTTTCAAATCGCTACGATCTCGGATTTTCTCACGAGTTTTCCTCAGTACGCAGTTAGTAGCACGTAGATGCTGCAGCCACGATTAACGATTAACTTGGGATTAAGAACGGCAATCAATTAAAAGCCGGGTTGTTGACACCTTCGACCCTGGCAACATTTGTAGATCGGCTTCAAGCCACAGGATTTAGTATTGAGATTAAGGGATCAGAGACCGCTGATCAAAGGCCGAATGCTTTATGACGTTCCAGACAACTACTGTAATCGGGCGAGTTTGTTATGCAGGGTTAAGCATTCATCCTTGGCACCCTTGTTGATCGACTTAACCTGTTAGAGTGCGGCTGAGACACCATCGCACAAAGATCATCAGTTGGCCACCTCGTCATCAAGACCAGACTTGAGAACAAGTAGATTGCTTATGTGGCCGATAAGGTAAAAAAATGATTGTCTGCATAGTTCTTCAGTAAGTTGAAGACCTATAGCCCGCGAGTTGAAATAAGCATAAAACGACCCAGTAAAATGGAAGACATGTCAATTAAAGTCGAAGCCACGAGACGACAACTACTGGGACTAATGCAAGCCCCAGCATACCTTTAATTTAGGGTGCCTCTTCTATCCTTGCTTCTGTCGTGTTCAGGCGCGACACGTCGTAGGGCAGGACAAATAGAGATTAAGCAGTGTCGGATCAGCAGCCTAGTGAACTTGGCATGGCTTGCAATCAGGGGATTTGCACAACCAACAAGACCCTGTGACACCACAAGGCTTTATCGAAGGAAGAGGGGTAACGGTTGGGTATGTGAGTTAGTAACGAGAATATAAATCGGTTCTCAGAACCCGGTAGCAGCCTTGTTTATTTCTACCCATCCCGGGTTCGAACACTGAGGCTATCACCACAAAACATTGTTCTCTTCACTCAATTCAAACAACCTCTCGATGTTGATGTCCCGCCTTCTGCCGCTTGCCTTTTGGGCTGTGCGCTCCATTGCCTTGGGTGGAGAAAAGCTGCAATTTAACAAAGGTCCCGAGATGGTTTCTATGGCTGACGCAGCGCTAAGCAACGTCTTAATCCCAAACGTCGCGTCCAACTTCACAGAATGGATTGAAGGGAATGATCAGATGGAGTCTTTTGGCCTCAGCCCGCGACAACGACAATGTGTCGATCCAGGATATTGTTAGACCCCTGCATTCTAATATTCATCATGTTGAACCTCTAACATAAGGATAGATCCGTGTTCAAATGGCCAGAGATGCTGTCCCCAAGGTGACACCTGTGTCACAGGCGGCTGCTGTCGCGGTAATGCCCAACAATGCGGCTCAAGCAAATGTTACTATCCGTCCTCCCAAATTTGCTGCAGCAGCGGTATTGCCTGTAAAAAAGGGCAGAACTGCGTCGACGGTGGCTGCTGCGAAAGCGGTGAATCAAAATGCGGCTCCTCTGGATGTTATAATCCCAAGACTTCAGTTTGTTGCGGAAGCTCGAGTATACACTGTCCCAAGGGCTACGATTGCATGCCCGGTGGTGGATGCTGTCCAGCTGGTCAAAAGCGGTGTGGGAACAGCAAGTGCTACGATCCCAAGAAAGCAAACTGCTGCACTGGGCCTGGCACTGTTTGGGCTTGTGAAAAGGGCAAGGAGTGTTGCTCCAATGGGTATTGCGCGAACCCTTCAACAGAGAAATGCTGCAAGAATGGGGCGTGTCAAGAGGGGACAACTTGTTGCGAGAATGAATGCTGTCGATCAAGTGGCTACTGTGCGTCTGATGGCTACTGTAAGCCATGCCCTGCCGCTACTAAAACTATCACGTCGACCGACAAAACTACCAGGACTGTGATGAGAACTGTTCGAGTCACTACTGATATCGAGCCTGATACTGGAAACGCTCCTGAGTTCACCTGCGTCCCTATGACAGCTACGAACGACGTTGGTGCAACACTTGAGCTTGACGATGGCTGTGTTCTTCATTACGAGTCCCCCGAAGCTACGACTACTCAGAACAACGCTGCTCGTCTACGACGCGAGGCGCCGACAGCGCCTACTGTCGGTCATGCAGGCGGCCTTTTGGCCCGTCAAGCATCCTGCACGCCTTCAACGACTTTTACACGAACTATGTGGGAAACAGAAACGATTACAGAGACTGGTACTCGAACTGTCATAGTTCAAGGCGAAGACGCGACATTTTCCTGTCCTGAAATGGAAGTCACCAATGACGCTGGCGATACACTTGCTTTGGATGAAGACTGTGTTCTTTCGTTCTCTCCGGCGGACCCTACGATCGTACCGGAAGAATTGCCAACACAGGGCAGACCAACGGCTAGTGGCCCGATAACTGACCTTCAGGCTGGACCTTCGGAGACAGCCTCCGCGGATGATGACAGCGCTGGTCCAGTCTCTGAAATTCGAGTTTTCATGATGATAGGATTTGTTGCAATTTCTGTGCTGTGGACCGCATTTTGATCATAAGCTTGGTTCTTACTTAATCCTGCAAGCACTAGAGACATTATAGCATCTTGTAGCCAGTATAATACGACGGATTTACCCTCGACTGTAAGACCCAAGAAGTAAAGTAAGACTATCAACCTCTTAATGGAAGGAAGGGGAAAGGGTTTGCTCGGTCCAGGATCTAATTTCTTTTTAGCTGTCGCTTCCAATCAAGTTCAGCCTACGACGTCACTAAGTGAAACTCGTAGTACCTTGTTTCTCAAACATACAGATTAAGTTAGTAAACACAGCCACTTTCAGCGGTCATTTTATCCCTTCAAGTTACTTTCTCACATTTCTGACGTTCTACAATCGGACGAGATCTTGATTATCCTTGCACTGTAAGCACTTGCGTCTGCTATGCCTCAATTCGAATAACTGACGGCAGTCAGCATTTGAGACAAAAAGTTTCATCACGATGCCTCATTTTGAGTCGTTGGCCTTGGGAATCCCAGCGGCGCATTTGCACTCAAAAGGGAAATTATGGCGCCGATCAGTAGCAGGGCTTAGTGAACGTCGATCTTTACCATAGCGGCACAACCCGCCAAAAGAGGCAATTGAGTTTGCGAGAAAGACAAAGCTGATCTTTGGTAATTATCAAGTTACCTAGGAGTTCTAATTAAATGTAAGGAAACATTTAATATATAAAGTACCTGCTGGGCTGCTTTGAGTAGGAGTTTTCGGTATCAAACTACTCTACTTTACCACAACAAAATCGTCGTCATGAAGACGTTCTCCTTGTCACTGCTTTGCCTAGGCTTGGTTCGCAATGGCCTCGGACAACCCACTGAAGAATGTCCCATTCTCGGGCCTGTCCTTCCATCAGGTTTTGACCTTTCCAAGTTCAAAGTCATCCAGGAAGTGAAGTCTAAGTTCCCAGCGACAATCGAATCCATCTTATCCTCTGGAACCATCAACGAAACACACACATCCTTCGCCATAAACGTCTTTTCCACGGCCACTAATGAGTCTCTGTACTCTTACTATCACGCTGCAGAAGCACTCGATGACACTCTCTCCACGGGCAAGCTCGACGACGAGACCGTTTTCCGTATTGGCAGTGTCTCCAAGCTTTACACAGCCTACGCTATTCTTGCCAATTCTGGATTCGACGTCGTAAACCGACCAGTGACGGAGATCTTACCCGAGCTGGCAGGTAACAATAGGAGTGAACCTAACGAGAGGATCATCTGGGAGGACGTTACTATTGGCGCTCTACTATCACACCAAGCTGGGTCTGGAGGAGCTCGTGAGTTGGCTTTAGATGTCATGACCTTGGTACTGGACTAACCATTTTGCAGCTCTTGAGATCGCAGCTTGTCCAAATGACACAGTGCCAGGATGCGGGTTCGAGGGTGCGTAACTGTCAATGATGCTTAACATCGTGTCTAACATTTCGTTTAGGTCTGCTGGCATATATGAAGGAAATTAAGCGTCCTGTAATTCTACCTTACCAGGTCCCAGTATATTCAGATGGTGGCTTCGCGATGCTCGGCGCAGTATTACAGCGCCTTACCGGACTACCATACAACGATGCGCTCAAAACGGTTCTTGGTGACCCTCTGGGGCTCAACAGTTCTAGTTCAATCGAACCAAAGGGCGAGGATCGCAACGTTCTTGCCATTCCAGGTCCCCCAGAGGTGTCGTCGTGGGGTAAGGACAAACAAGTCATTGCAGGGTGCGTTCCCATTTACCTCTTTGTAGCTGATGGCATTGACTGATCTGTCTCCTAGAACCGGCGGTGTATACTCCAGTGGTGCCGATTTGCGCAAGATTGGCCTCTCCATTTTGAACAACGAGATCCTGAACCCCGTCGAAACCCGTCGCTGGATGAAACCACAAGGCAATACTGCATCTCTCACTTCCAGTGTTGGTGCCCCTTGGGAGATCAACCGACTTACTCTTCCTGTATCTCCCAACTCTAATCGAACCCGTATTTCCGATCTCTACACTAAGCTTGGTGGTAACGCCGGCTATGCCGCTGTCATCGCCCTTTCACCAGACCATGGGGTTGGCTTTTCTATCCTCACTGCGGGTGTGGGCGCTGTCTCTGCACGCATTCCACTTCGCAATGCTGTTGGTACAGCTTTTATTACTGCTGCTGAACGTGCAGGTTGGGAAAATGCGAAAAAGACGTATCCTGGGACGTTTGTCGACGATTCAAGGAACGGGTCAAACCTTACTATCACCGTCGATGAGGGCCAGCCTGGACTGGGTTTGGAATCGTTCTTCATCAATGGCTCAGAATGGCGCGCAAACTTGACCTTTCCTGGTTCTGATCCGATTTATGGAGATGATATCCTTGTTCGTCTCTATCCTATTGGCGCAAAGTCAGTTGGCTCAACGCAGCTTATTTCATATCGCGCCGTTCCTCAGATCAAGCCCATCGTGCCCCGATCTGCAGTTGAAGGCGGAGAAGGTCTGTTTGACGATGGCTGTGAAACGTGGCAGAGCGTGGGATTTTGGGGTGATGGCGACGACTTTACTTTCAAGGTGGTGGATGGTGAGGTAGTGAGTGTCACTAATCTAGCTCTGGGCGACTTGCGCAGAGCGGAATACAGTCGAGTGTCAAGATAAGAAGGATCAGTAACAGCGTTGGCAGATAGTTGAACTTGAGGACATTGAGATTAGCATATTAGATTTACCCTACTTCTGTAAAATTTACTCTGCTCTTTAGTCTACTTTCTATAATGTCCTCGTATCGTAAGACCCCCCTTGTGCACTTTAGTAGTGTTTGTGACATTCGATGACACTTCTGGTGACGTCGCATTTCGTCAAGCATGTACGATCGACACGACTCACCTGGAGACATCAACTATCTGCCTCCCAATGATGTAAGTGTCATAGATGATCTTAGAGCGGTCGGTGATATTATCAGTGGTCAGCGACAGAGCTCGGCTGGCTCTCTCAGTTACATCAGCAATTTCTCATTCTTCCTCAATCAGGTAGTCGTTGAGAAACAGAGTGCAAGGAGACAATACGCCGTGTAGCGATGTACAAGTTCCCCATCATTGCATGAGATATCCGAAAGCTCGAGACTTAGGATGGTGGGAATACCAATCACGCTTGTCTGATCTCGGAGGGTTTGTTTTTGCCAGTCTCACAAGCAATCTCTAACTTGGTACTTTTATCAAGGTACATAATAGCACGGAACCACTGTGGTTGAAAGTCGAACTGACATGAATCTAGCAGTTTACTGGGGTAGGATACGTCCAGTAGCATTCAAAGCCTCACGAAAGTGATTGCCAAGATAAAGTTTTAGGTCAATCCTGGACCCTCAACTCTTTCCCAATCAGATAAACGAATGCAAATAATATGGTCAGCTTTTCACTCTTAGAGTCAATTTCATAGTAAACAACGACGATACTGGTACAAGTAGAACATTCCATAAGACAGATATGTAGACTACCAGGATGAAAATTGAGGATATGCCTTGCTTTACGTGCAACCGGTTTTGAATGGACTTCTGTGTACGAGGTATAGGGTGTGATCCATTGCAAGTTTTAGAATCAGTATAACAGCGAATTCTATTACGTTTCAGTGTGGGTATTATATCAAACAAGCTTCATGAGACCTAATCCATACTGTAAAAGGCCTTTATATATGTCTAAAACTATCCTGACATGGAGATATCTGTTGCTTAACAATTTTCAACATTGACTGGGTTAGCTTGGGTCTATACCAGATCGGACAAATGACAACTGTTAGGACTAACATTAGTGCGAGATTAACAGGACCTCTAACGCCTGGGTACCTTGCTACAATTGGTGGAGTAACTCGCTAAGTAAACTCCTTTTACGGGCCTTACAGCCAGTCTGTCTGTTTTGAGTTTAGTATTGCCAGACTATATAGGAAGAGCGCATGTTGGAAAAATAGAAAAATTAAAAATCCAACGCTCGTTCAACTTTTTCATTCGCATTCATTTCACCGCAGCAGAGCTGCTTTCTATTCATTGAAAGGTTTCGAAATATCGGCTGCTGTAGAATTACACAGGCTGTAGACTTTCTGAAACTGATTTAAATCTTCTGATCTCTTACAGGAAATATGTCTCATGACATAGCCAATGTTGAGGGGGAGGCAGAGAATTCTACTTTGTTGGCACCTGAAACTGCCAACGGAGCTGTCTCGCCTAGTCCAAGCACAAGCTCTTTTACTTCTTCCGTCGAGACAAGCGTGCCAGACTTCGGTTCACCGTGGGCGAAGTTGCAAGATGTTTATTCTCAAAATATTGGACTGTTCTATGTTCTGCTAGCACAGCTATTTGCGTCTATTGTAAGAAGCCACCCGAACGCCCTTGAGTTCTCTCCTAACACAACCCAGATGTCCATGACAACAAGGCTCTTGTCAATTGGGTTTGAGACAAAATTTCACGCTCTTCAGATTATTTTCGTTCGTATGCTTGCAACTGCATTGATCGGATCTTTCTACATGTGGCGCGAAAAAGTCCCCGATTTTCCTCTAGGGCCTCGCGATGTAAGAGGATTGTTGGTGTTGAGAGGCATGGCTGGATCCGTTGGGCTGTTCGGTCTTTATTGTAGGAATGAAAATGCCCCCTCACAAGAATCTAAACTAAAAACCCAAGTAGACTCTCTCTCATATCTTGACGTCTCAGACGCGACAGTCATTACATTTCTTGTCCCTACCCTGACAGCATTTATTGCTTGGGTTGCCCTGCGCGTAAGTCTGCAACGGAGATGGTGAGACATGCAGCCTAAGCTAACTGAACAACTTTGATAGGAACCGTTCACTATCAATGAAGCCTCAGCAGGCATCATCGCGTTTATAGGCGTTCTTTTCGTTGCTCGTCCAGCTTTCCTTTTCCCATACAATGACTCCTTGTCGAAGACCTCCCACGATGACGAAAACATCACCAAAGGTATACTTTCAGCAGTCAAGGCGACACCCCAGGAGCGTACAATTGCCATTTGCTGTTCCATCTTCGGCTCCATTGCTGCAGCAACAGCTTACTCAACTATTCGGGTTATTGGAAAACGAGCTCATTCTCTTGTGAGCGTCAATTATTTTGCTGTGTTGGCTACTATCAGCTCGTTCCTCATCATCATGATCCACCCTAGTTTGCAGTTTGAGATCCCGAAGAGTATCGCTGAATGGTTAGTCGATACTCAATTGCGCTTAAACTGAACTGGAGCTAATGTGACCAGGGCCCTTCTACTCTCTATTGGGGTTTCGGGATTTCTATTCCAGGTTCTTCTTACTGAAGGTCTTCAAAGAGAGAAAGCTGGTAGAGCGACCAACCTTATTGTAAGTCGTTTATCATCCAAGTAGCTTCATCATGTCTGACCCTCCAACAGTATGTACAACTTGTATATGCAGTTATTATTGATCGTGTTATCTGGGGAACCACCCCCCCGCCCACGAGCTTCATTGGTAGTGCTCTCATTATTGGATCAGCTGTTTGGGTCGCCTTGCAAAAGAAGGTTTCCCCAGAGCCGAAACCGATGTCTGATGAGGAGAGAAATGCTGGTCTTGATAAGGATGGGACAAAAGAGGCATGATATTAGATGTGGCTAGCCATCTATGTAGTCGCTACAAGCCTGAAAATCACTATAAAGCTGTTGTATTGGAACTGTATGCTAGTTTACTGAGACGCTAGAGTAGAAAAATGGAATAGAGAAAATCTTCAATAGATTCGAGTTCGGCCAGCCTACAACAGGGCCTCGCCAATTCTTTAAGATATCCTGGCTCCATACCGCCTACACCTTGAGCTACTTCTTCTTCTGCTTCTTGAGGCATCTGCTGCATGTGCCTTCAGGTATGGGCTTCATTTCCACTGTAGATTGCCCACACACGCCCCATTTGTTGTGTTTTCTCCCCTTGCTGCACATTTTGAAGTCGTGGCCCTGCCGCATCTCGATATCACACACGATGCATCTGTAAGACTTATTGACCTGAATACACATAGTTGATTTGTTTAAGGTTCGCTTTCGACGAGGATTTTGTTTATGTCCGATGTTAGTTATGTTTGAGGTATTTGTTGTTGAGGCATGTCAGTCGTAAGTCGACTGACCTAAATATCGTTATTTCTGGGTAAGGAATAAGAAATAGAACGCGGTCGGTTTCACACCCACACACCTCGTGCTACCACAGGTTGACATCGCAATGCCACAACGGAGGGTGATTTTGCCAATGGAAGACCTTTTTGCTTCAGTAAATAGAAACATCTTTCACTGAATCACACTGGTGACACATACCCGAGTCCTTGAATCGGGGTTCATTCTTCTGCTGAGTGTCATGCAATGCATTCAACCCCATCCACTTAGGTGCTAAACGCAATGTCTAAAACATTATAAGTCGTGAAAGTAACACAACAAACTACCTTGTATTGGATCTATCTTCGTCTCGCAGCTATATATTCCCAAAACGGTGAACACTATTCTAGTTGTCCAGTCATCTTGCCTTGAGCAACTAGGGCAGGTGCACACTCACCCTACCATTGACTACAGTCAGCATTCGCTATATATTAGCTACGACTTATATCGACTGCTCTTTTAACCTTTGAACCCTGTATATGAAAGCCCAGGAGCAGCGGGAAATCGCAGCTCAGAAGTCAGTCGCAACGTGGCAGTGACTCAATAGCCCCTTGTGGAAAGTGGACTGTCATTCAATTGTTGTTGTCGAACATCATGTTTATTTGCAGGCTGGAGTAAGTGTCGGTGAAACTGGTTCCTAAACTGCGTCTTACTCATAGTTTGGAATAAATTGAACTGGATCTGGCCTAGAATATTCTCCGCTGACCAATTCGCTATTCAGACTAATGTCAATGTCGTATCAATCCTGTACATATCTACACCGTTGCGCCCGTTTGAGTCTATGCTTGGTATCAAAGTAACATTGCTAAAGCTTTCTTCCCTCGCGGAAACTGCGCCTTCTCCTGTATTAGTATTATCGCTTTGCGTCCTGACATTCGCAGAAGGCCTCTTATCTCGGCTGCTAATTGTGCGAAGGCGACGCAGGGGCCGATTTGAGACTTGCTGCCTGTTGCGGCGACAAACACGTAAGACGAGTATTCGCATGATCGGAATAGATGCTGCCATAATTGTAACGGCGCACTCAACAGTGGACCAGATAAAAATTCCAACTCGAGCCACTGTGAAAGGCGTTAGGAATTCAGGCCTAACCAAGTGATGTATGAAGAGCTGTAGAACCCACAAGTGCGATTTTGGCTGCTGAGACCAAGCATACCAAAGCATTTGGCACCAGCTGCTGCGGCTGCACTGCAATATTATTAGCAGTGTCCTTCGACAAGGTTCTAAAAAGACCTACAAGACACCGAAGGTCAAAGCAATTCCAACGCCGATCTTCTCCCTCGTTCGCATCGAGAGCTTCCAGATAATTGTCCAAGCAAACACGCAGAGGATAAGGTCGACTAACCCCGAATAGGCTACCCAGATCGATCAGTGGGACAGAACTTTCGAGGAATCGGTAAGACTTACCCCCAGCAAACACATTATAATATGTTGCAACCAACGGATTCCAACAGGTACCCGGGAGTTTCGAATGCCACACCTTTCTTGCCGGTGTGCATTTTACAAAGGAAAAAACAATCACCAAGTTCATGATAATATTCATTGTGACGATGAGAAACCATAGGAACCAGTACTTCCAGCCCTCCTCCAGCCGTAGTAAAGTCAGCGCAAACGACGTTTTGCTCCATGCTGCGGATAAGACCGCAAATAGGCCATAGACAGTCCCGGTAAGAGCGATTGTTGGTACATTGTCAGGGTTGACATCCGCTATGTCCTTGCCAAAACCGAGGCTGACGTCGAAGATAGCAAGACCGGCGCAGATTAGTAGGCAGATCTAACAGACGCGACATGTTAATTGAAAAACGATAGAAGTTCTCATTTGTGAGACCAAGTACGCAGTTCTGGCAGCAATTGCCTGCAGGCATAAGATAAAATGGGCGAGTAGGTGACACTTGTGAAAATATGAAGACTTACCCATGAAGCAATCAGAATATGATCATCCCACCAGAATCTGCGATGACGAACGATCTTGCAATACAGACGGAGTCCCAGAAAAATACCCGAGACAAAGGTCAGAGACACAGAGACGATTATGATTGTTGCGCCGAGACTGATGGATTCTGGCATCAGATGAGATGAGTTTGTTGTCTCATTAGAGTGTTGGTGTCATACGTGACCAGAGGATGTTGAGAAAAAAGAAAGGAGATCCTGGGGACGGAGATAAGTAGATCATTGATCGGCAAGTCCCAGCGTTAGGGAGGCACAGTGCCACTCTACTGAAGTCTAATGGCAGATGGCGTTGACTAGTTAAGCCACATCATACCCAGTCACCAGGGCAGGTGCCGCCTCCTGTATTTAACTCGTTCGGAGAATCAGACGGTTGCTGACGGTCCAGGAAGTTTCATGATATGTGCTAAGCTTAAGACGCAAACAGAAACATCGAGTGCCTTGGCTATCGATCTTATCTAGACAACTCGATGGTGGTAGAGTTACTGTCAAGCAAGACGGGCGACCGGAATTGCCGTGAACATGCATGACTCAGTCATGTTGATCAATCAGAAGTGACGACACTGCTAAACTCATACTGTACTAAACCTAAATATCTGTCTCACTCTGTTCATTTACCTCGTCACTTCTCGCAATTGATTGGTCATTCGGACCCTTAGGATGGCGATACAAGTCTCTTGTCATGAATGGAAGTACTTCCAACCTCATATGCCAAACAAGTGGCTTAAATGAGGCTGATTCTTCTACATCAATCATTTCAAATATCCCTCTGAAAACACCATAGCATTTATCAGTTTTCCTCAGACGAATGCTTGTCTTGACCTAACTAAACCAAGGAATGTAGGATAGAACGCCATCACAATCTTGTGCAATCCCAAAGCGTACGTTCACGTCTTATACGAAACACAGCAAACTACAATCGCGTCGCATTTGCGGCGGTGGTTCAGTTTCCTACATAGGTACGCGCTAATGATGGGACGATTTCAGCCTCATGAACAGATGCAGGTCACGGTTTCGAAAAGACAACTTTAATAACTGATTGTTGAATTATGGATGAGACGAGTTATCTTCACCGTGGTCTTTACTGTGATTACCGAACACGCGTACCACATTCAGTTTCAATTCTTAGTCCAAGTCCCAATGCAGCCAAGCAACAACCACTATGTCATACAAGTAAGACGTTATCGTTCGTATAGTTGTCTCTCAGTACGCACTCCATATCGGCAGCGTTCTCTACATTAGACCTGTAACAATGTAGCTGGAGTCGCTGCTTTGATATAGCGCGTAACCCGGCGAGTCGTTCAATCATTACTTGAGGCGTTGGATTTGGGCAAGGTGAGGCAATTCGTCGGTAGACGTCCCATTTGCCGCGAGGTCCACGCTATCGTAAAGTTAGTAAAGTTCAAATTTACTTGTTAGTATACTCATAGCCAGTATTTAGATTCTTACTACACAATGTTAGTCAGCCCAAATAATCTTTGATAAGCCGCGTCACGAGACAACATACCATTTCTTCGACCTGGGCGTCGGTAAGATCCGAGATATCATAAACGCTACCATCCTCAAGCCCAAGCTGACTCGCCTTCTGTGAGCTTTCACACTCATCCGCGCTCCTCTTGGAGTCGCCAAATCTGTAAAAAGCACCAGAAAAGCTCCAACCTGTAGCGCCAAGGCAGAAGTCGCGACCTCGACCGATAGCTGATTGCTGCCACGTCTCACAGCCCGCACCGCGGTATCCAATGCCAGTCAACGTCCAATCACTTGGCACAGCAACGATACCGACGGTGGCAGAGAAGCGACCGGCGACGACACAGCAAACTTGCGGATTCGAGCCCGCGCATCCTACCCAGGGGCCCGAGAAGCATGCACCTTGGTTGTTACTGTAGAAGCGTAGGTCAACCGCCGATACAGTGGCAGCAAGGCCGATAAGAAGACTGGAGTACAACATAGTGAGAAGGTTGAAGTATATGTATATTCTGTAGGAGAATGGAGTATAAAAACGAGTTCCAGCAGGAAGTATTTGTATCAGATTACGGCAATGTTTATCCTTTATTTTTGTACCTCATGCTGATCATGTCTACGTGTATCCTGGATGCACATAAGCACACATGCTAAATGTGGTTAAAGGATAGACGAAGGAGCGAGAAGGAATTCTGCTAAATTGTATGCTTATCCTAAGGGCAATGGAAAAGTTGACCGCTCGAGGTGTGGTTGATAAAACTAATCAGTTATTTTATGCCATTTAGACTATGGGATCAGTTCATTTATTTTATGTATCCTAAAAGACTGGACTAGTCTAGAGGTTATTCTTTCTGCGACCCACTCGCCAACGCAGAGACTGCAGTGTTCAGGATCCTTCGCAAACCTTGAAGCTTCTCCCGAACCAATCCTGCGACAGTCTGCTAACAATTGTGTCAAGGGTGTCTCGGTGCTTACATACCGATCGGGTAAATAACATACCCGGCGCAGTGCATGCCATCTTTTTAAGGCTAGGGTGCAATGCAACTCTAGCCCAGGGATATAGACCCAAAATTCCATCTATGCATCGGAGGAGGACATCACGTGTGATAGGATGCTGGAAGTCTCCCCAGCCGATCGCCATTGTTTCAACAAGCATGCTGCACGTGAAGGATTTAACTTGAACTCAGGGTGTCAGAAGAAATGGCTGCGCAAGGTTTAGGTGATAAAATTAGTGGACCAGTTTATGACATTTAGACCAGAGGCTTAGTTCATTTATTTTTATATCCTAAGGCTTAGAGCTCATTTTTTCTGCCACCCACTAACTTGAGTAATCCCGACCGTGGTCCTGGGGGGCCCTATGCAATGCCAGATCGCAAACGCGGCAGGAAAACTGGACAAACTCTGGGATTGGGAACACCATAACTGGGACTTGGTCCCCATCGGGAGAGGTGATGGTAATTTGAGGAATAATTTGATCCATTGTAGATAGAACTGACGGAGTTGGCGAACAGAAAGAGACAAATTCGACCAAGTCGAGGAACGGAGAGAGATAAACCCCGTGAAGTTGGCGGACAGAAAGGGACGAATTTGATGACGCCGGTGAACAAACAGGGCGAAACGGACGGAACTTGACTCAATTGAAAACATTGTAGAATCTGGAATTGAAATCCCACTCCCCGACGACCACCTTCTTGCCTACACTCAACTTCAAGGAAGGAAGGAAGGAAGGAAGGTGCAGACATCGTGCAGACCGTGCGCCTCGCCAAATATGGTTAGCGCAGATACTTGCCGAACAAATGTCGAAAGGGGAAGGAACCATGACGCGAACCACAAAAAGGTGGGTCCTGTCTTGACGCGCTGGTTTTCACACCTGCGTCCTTGGAAAAGACATGTTGCGTAAGGCAAAGGTACAAGACCAGTGATGATGCTACTGAAATTCAATGGCGCTTGGCTTCGGTCGCCCATTGGAACCGACTAATAAATCGGTCCGAATAAAACTTCATTCAGATTTAACACGTACCCTCTCATAGCTGGCCTGAAAGTTCCGACTGCATGATAAAAATGCTTATAATACAGCTCTAACTCTATAAAAGGAAGCAGTAAGTACGATAGAGATTACCAGAATGGACAGAAAACTTTCATTTATTACTAGCTAGCGGTGATCGCCTGCCTGATCCATCAAGCTTCAGTCTAGTGCGATCCACCACCACGGTAATTCTGATCATCACCGACTTCTTCTCAGTTCAAACTGGATAATACCATCGGCCAACTCTCCATCTTGAAACAGCAAAAGCCCTATTCAGACCCGTGATATTCAGGCCATTTGTCCAACACGTGCTTTGCCCCTGTCAACTTCACTTTGATCTTAGCCTGCGTCGGCTCATCTAGCAACAAAGTGTACGTTCCGGGGTAAACAACCAAATCACCATTCTTCTCCCTCCTTGCAATGTTGTCCAACGTCCACTGAAGCTTCACGTCCTTCGTAGCACCGGACTTGATGTCGTGGGAGCGCGAATAAGCTGCAAGTGTCTTCAGCGGGTAAGGTTTAGGTCCAACCTTGCTCTCGATAAAGACGAGCGATACAAAATCTGAAGTGGTGCGACCCGTGTTCTTGACACTCAAGTGGATTGGAGACAAAGGACATGTGTCTGCATAAGTTGCGTCGCAATCCTTGAGGAGCTTCTGTATGTTCATCTCCATCTTGTGGGATTTGAACTTGGCTTTGAAAGTGGTGTAGTGCTTTCCAAAGCCGAACGGCAATACAGCGTCAGAGTACCAACGGTATGTTCTCCCCGGACTTGACTTTGTAGGTCTCAGCTCCATTTCCAACATGCCGACTTGTTCAGCATACTTGCTGGGGTATTGCGTAACTGGGAGTCGTCCAGCAGGGCTCTTGCGACCTGTGATGAGTTCCATGACAGCAGTTCCGCCTTCCTGACCGGGATAGTTGACCCAGAGAATACTGTTTACACCCTTATCCTTAAGCAAAGGAGTGTCGTCAACTTGGTCGCCAAGCTGGACCACAATCAACGGCTTCCTAAGTTTGGAAAGTTTCTTGAGTAGGGTCAACTGAGTACTAGGCCAGTCAAGCTCTGTTCGGTCCAGCTCCTCGCCAGCGGCTGAGACGTCAAGACCGCCCAAGTACACAATGTAGTCAGACTTCTTGGCAGCTTCCAGAGCATTGGTAGTCCAGTTGTCAGGAACTGAGCTGTTCTGCAGAGTTGGCCCCCAAGCAATATTTGTGTCCAAACCTAGCTTCTTAGCAGCATAGGCTGGAGTCCGGACATACGGAGCTGGGCCACTGTAACCGCCTTGCAACTTTGTCTCGTCATCTGCCCAGAACCCAATCAAAGCTACACTCTCCTTCTTCTTCACCTTCAGAGGCAAGGTACCGTCATTCTTCAGAAGAACTGCACCACGAACAGCAGACTGTAGAGCAAGGTCTTGAGCGTGTTTCGTATTCACATCATCAAAGTCAAGTGACGCCCATTCTGATTTATCGCCATCAAAGAAGCCAGTGTGAACGAGACCCTCGAAAAGACGTTGGAGAGAACGATCCATGACCTTCTCCGTCAACAGACCTTGTTCGTAAGAATCCGAAATGTCCTTCGTGGTAGTATACTCGCAGCTAGAATCTTGGCCGTTCTCAAAAGCGACCTTTGCCGCTTCAGCACCAGTCTTTGTGTAATTGTGATGTTGCCAGATATCTTGCATCGCGCCACAGTCACTCGTGATCCAGTTGTTGGTATGAGTCCAGTTCCAATGCTTCCTCAGTAGAGTCTCCTGGAGGTACGAGTTTGCGCATGCAGGGATCCCATTTACAGCATTGTAACTGCACATGATGCTTCCAACATGGGAATCTCGAGTACACTCTTGAAAAGGACGCACATAGTACTCTGCCAAGTCCTGGGGCGTTATCTTGGCATTGAAGTTATGGCGCGTTTGACCACCCCAGTTCTCAAAGTCGTTGCCAGCATAATGCTTGCACGTGGCCACAATACGGCGCTGCTTCTTATCGCCTTCGAGACCACGAACCATAGCTCGTGCATAACGACTGACATGAAGAGCATCTTCACCTGGTGTTTCAGAGCCACGGCCCCAACGGGGATCTTTGAAGGGGTTGACATTGGGAGTCCAATAGTCTACACCACCTCCCCAACCACCGTTGTTCCAGGCGCGTGCCTCTGTGCCGATGACCTCGCCGATGTCGTGGATGAGATCATCGTCAAAGGTGGATCCCATGAGAAGAGGCATGGGGAATGAAGTGGCCGAGTCGTAAGGAGGTTCATCGTTGTAGTCATTGCCAGGGGCACCAGCTACACCATGGAGGGCTTCGTTCCACCAGTTATATCTGGGAAGACCAATCCTGGGCGCACCGGTGGCATTGCTATTTGAGTCAGCATTTACCCAAGTTCTTACAGACATTGGACTCACTTACCTGACAAGGTTATCGACTTTCTCACGGGGAGTCAAAGCTGCGACTAAAGCTGCAGCTCTTTCGGCAGGCGAAGCCGATGTATCGCATATTCCATTGGAACGAAGAGGCTCCTTAGTACAATCAGGCTGCTGATAGGGTGCGGCAGCCAACGTCAGACCATTGAGAAGACCGAGTGCGCTAGCAGCCACCTGCAACATAGACGGCATCATTTCGAATCTTTGCAAGAACGCTACTCTATCGATCAATTGAACTGTATCTCATCACTCAGCCTTTATAGATGCCATCGGCTGAGGACCATCAAAATCGTCTGCGTCTGCGTCTGTGGGGTCAGTATGCGTGCATTAAGCTTGTTATAGCCGAGCAAATCGCAATAGAGACATGCCTTGGCCCGGTCTGGTTTCGTTACGTGATACTACTTTTGAATGTAACGATCTTCATGCCTGTATCGTGATTGGGACTGTTTCTCTCAACAGAATGCGGGGATGTGGTGATAACTGCGGGCAAAACACTGGTTGGTGCGTCAAATAGCCTAATTTAATAAGAATTTGACGTCAGGTCAATAATAGACCAATATCTAGGACTACATTGCAGCAGTTAGTTATTTTCATTATTGGAAATGATTGCGATGAGTCTTGTATAGGTTGCTGAGTCCAGCTATGATTGTTATTGGTTGAGAATGATCTTTTTTCTCTATTTTGTTTTACAGCAAGTGGTAATTACTAATATAAAATAAATTCTCACGATTCATCAATCAGCTTGATTTACAATTCACTCAACAACCGGCACTAATCATTGGGCTTTACATATCCGGCTTCTCTCACAGTACGAGGCAATTTGCATCTTGTTTGGTTCTCGGCACTTTTGCGCGGCACCAACAACAGTTTCCCCGCAGAATTGGCAGATCACTCCGTACTTCACGATTTAGCATTTAGCCGATTCGGTTTAATCGTGATTCCCACTGCTCACTTGATCAAAATCAAGATCAGAAATGATACCGACAGGACAATAACAGCTGCAAGATCAGGTTTTACGTCACAGATATGCTATGTATCGTGCTTCCACACTCACAGTAGATATAGTAGCCACATTGCCAAATTTAGTTCTTAGAACCTTGAAACAGTCTGGCTCAATTGGCGAGGTCCATAATGCTGCTGATCTACGCTATTGCCGCCTGTGCAGATTACTCGCCCTACAAGGTACCAGGATGTAGATAGGAAGTCAAAAAGGTACTGAGAGGAAGAAGGTCATGGTACAGGATTTTGGAACTTACTTTTGGGAAAAGATACAATGACTCGAAGAATAGCACAGTACACTTGGTGTAAAATAAAAGCGGCCGTTCAAGTTACAGATCAGGTCGCTGAAGAAATAGACGGGGTCGCTAAGACGATGATTAGACCAGGCACGAACATCACAATCGATTTCCGACTTCGAGGTGCAAGACTCGTAAGGCGCAACATTCTCCCTAAAGCAAGAAGCTTTAGAGATGAGATGGGGAAAGTCAATCAGAATCTGTTGTATGTTAAAGAGAAGCTCGAAAAAGCCAA
The DNA here is from genome assembly GCA_014899045.1 of Fusarium palustre. NCBI lineage: Eukaryota > Fungi > Ascomycota > Sordariomycetes > Hypocreales > Nectriaceae > Fusarium > Fusarium palustre. The sequence goes on from JAAVUH010000211.1 coordinate 69,548, forward strand.
GTCGCACAAGATTGAATTCCAGAGCATCATCGAGATAACCAGCTCTATGAGCAGCTTCAAGAGTTCCTGATGAGCACAGAAGATAAGCTCAATAGGCCAGTGAAGCAAATTGTGTAGTTAACGATAGTTGAAAGGTTGCGTCAGCGGTAATATGAACTTCAGAAAGAAGCTCAGCATGATCCTATCTTCTACACGCTGGGCTGATCTGAGAAATCTTTGTATCACATGCACGCTGGACTGACTTTCGTGACACATCTTGCATTCATAAATAATAACAACTTAATTTTACATGTGCCCATCCTTTCCATCAGAATAACGTCCATAGCGCCATCTTTTATGATTTTCCTCAGTCCACCACCTTGCGATAAAGGCGCCCTCCTCAATCCACTTCGATACATCGAGACCGTGTTTACTTTCTACGGCGCTTAAAAATGAAATGAAATCGAATCCCTCCACAGAATCATGCTCAGCTGGATCAGCAGTGAGATTACTTAGTCGCCATTTGACATTGTCGATAATGGGGATAACGAGATGGCGTTCAGGGTAACGGGCATCGCGAGCAGTTACCATAGCCCTACCAGGATTGACAACGACAAACTGCCAGTTGCCCTGACCCGTTGCGTTGTTGATCTTTTGTAGTGGCCGGATAAGAGACTGCCCTTCATAATTGCGAACAAGGTCTGAAATAGCTTTATGACTTGCAGTATTTAACGAGTCAGTTTCGAGAAGTAGGTCAAGTACAGTTGGTAAAATTTGCGATGAATGAACTGGGTCGTCGATACTGAAAGGGGGTAATAAAGGATGAGAAATAACCAGAGGTATATGGTCGATGCCGATACTAGGGTTATAATAAGGTGACACGGCATCATTTTCAGGCATTGAGATTCCGTGATCTCCGGCAAAGATAATCAAGGTTTCATTTGCAACACCCTGATTGTCCAACAGATCCAAGATCGTACGCAGCCATCGATCGTCATAGCCTTCTGTATTGATATAATGTGAAAGCATATCAAGACCACGGGCCAGTGGGATATATTTCTCTTTGGCTGGCATTTTGTATGCGTGGTGGCTTGTTGTCGTAATGTGTGATAGAAATACTCTTGTATTGTCTTTTTCGGCGTTCACGAAGACATCGCGGAGATAGTCCTCAAGGGGATCCTCTTCAAACGCAAAAGCGTTGATTTTCGGTAGATGTACTGGTCCGTGGGTGGCGTTTCCTGAACGCAGCCACTCTTGCCCGATAAGATGCTCTTCGGCAAATCCGAGGTTATTCATTAACTCGTGCTGCTTATCGTATTCCAGAGCCGCAGTTGAGTAGAAAAATGACTTCCACTTCGAGTTGGCAAACGGCCGTGCCTTGTCGTCGGTGGTATTCGATAGATGGTTCATAGCTTCGAAAATCTGAGCCAGGCAAGGCTGATAGATATGGTGCGAGTAGTCGACATTGAAATCTGCTAGTAAAGGACCGATACCACATAGAGTGCCGACCAGACTCTTGAAGGTGAAAGTGCCAGTTGTATGGGCATTGGTAAAATGGATACCGCCTCTCTTGATCTTTGATGCCTCATCATGGTCGAACCCGTCGTCGTAATCTCCCGTGATATAGTTGGCGGTAGGCGTCAGGCTGGCCAGTCGATCTTTGGCTTCCTGAGGCAACTCTCCGTCAGGGAAAGTTGATGCTAGGCGCTTCCAAATGAACTCGTCCTTCTTGATAGGAAAAACGTCGTTTCGTGTGCTTTCAAGGAAGCATAAGATGACATGCTTGATTGGGACATCTTGCAGACGGTCTTTTATTTGAGCGACGACATCCTGGTCTAGATTCGATATCCTCAACGGATCAGCGTTGGGAGTATAATGGTCTCTGCCGAACCGCCAGTCCTCGAATCCGCTCAATGTCTTATCCTGTGGAAGCCAGTCAAAAGATGTAGTATTGGTTAATGCAGTTCGATCATCCCATGTGCGCTGAATCCCGACGCCATGAACAGAAGGCAAATCTTGTAGAGTTGGCCCAGATCTCAAATCCACCAACGGTACCAGTGCTGCTGTCCAAGAGAGAAAAATAAGTGATTTATCGTCGGGCCGGAAGAGAGTTGCAATAACAAGCATGAATAAGAAAAAGGCTGTCGCAGCATACGATGCATATCCCAACAGGGAAGTAAACAACACACAAGAGTGCGACACTGGTCTCTTCTCGGGTTTCTCAGTGCACTTGTACCAATCGTCGTCATTTTCGAAACGTTCTTGTTCTGGTAGACCCTCGATGTCAAGTTTGGATTGCGAAAGCGGACTGTACTGAGATCGGCCGCCAAGTATACGATGTAGTAGTCGCAAGGCTACATCCAGTGATTTGTTGACAATCTCAGCCGGATACCCGTGAATTTGGTAGCAGGGTATTTGGAAAAGCCAGCTTAGCAAGATGTTGCCCAAAAGCACAGATGTAAATGCGAGACTACCTGAAAGCATCAGGGCCTTGGAGGACGGATCGGACGGTAGCGAGATGTTACTGAGATGGATTTCAGAACCGGCGACGATGTAAAACGAGATCGATACGATCGCAGGCCCTGCATTAACGAGTATTAAAATGGCGGCCAGACAAAGGATGGAAATTCGCGGCACGAGAGAGAGGTTCCTGGACCACTGATCAAGGAGGAGTCGAATAAATGTGAGAACAGCGACATCTTGAGAAACAAATGAGTAGCCCCATCGGTGTAGTAGATTTTCGTTAACGGCGTTAATGTGGTCGTAAATATGGACAATTTTGGCAGTCCAAACAGATAGAGCAGCAAAGGTAAAAAAGAATCGTCGAGTCGGGATCGGTATACGTTTTAAAAGAGCGTGGGCGAGTACAAAAATGGTCTGTGACCATGTCAATTTCTGGTTCATGGCGCCCGGAAAGACTTGGGCGCAAGCCCGAAACGACAAAAAGAAGCAGAAGGGAAATAACAAAGAAGAAGAGGAAATGCTGCTTTGCTAGGCATCAGAGCTGAGAATGAATAATATGGAAATTCCAATTTTACTGCCCAGACCAACATTACCCACCACCAATCCAATCAGAACAACAGGAAACTCATGAAGCCAATCAGACTAATTTCATCTACAGTCCATAAAGGGGAATCGCTCATGTGACTGCTCTCTGATAGGATGGAACGGATAACGGCATGATTGTGGGCTGAGCTAAGCTGACGGAGCTGAAAATAGACGCGGACATACATATACGCTGATCAAACTTGGCTAGACTTATTTTTGCATTGGTCGACTCTTTGACCGTTGCCGGATCAGCCGCTGTAAACCGTCATGATCAACTTGTCGGCCCGTCTACGAAGTTTCGCAGAGCTAACTGTTATGGTGTTAGCCTGCAGACTATTTTCAGGGGCCGAGGTAAAGTGCCAAGACTCAAAATTTGCCACTGGGATGGGTCCAGGAAAAGCATCAAATAATGTCACCCTTCATATAGGCATCTTCAGTACAGATAGAAAAAAAGGCCAAACATAGCCACCAGTAACTCGGCATGGAAGCAGAGGGATCAACTACAATAGATCGCGAAGTATGTATCGTACTCTTACTGGCCTTCCTCAAGCACAATTGCGTCATCGACATTGCGAGCTTACCTACCCTGGTCCTCATAATCAAGAGTATAGTCTATATAAGCTTCCTGGAGCAAATAGAGTTGGCCTTGAATCTATCGGGGTATCTCCTAAGTGGTTGCAAAAATGGCTGCGATTTCCCCACCTGTCACGGCGTAACTGTAGATTTATTATGATGAATCAAGAGCTGCTACGGCACATACAATTCATGTTTGTCTCACAACTGTGAAGTACCGTCATTTTCTATCAAATTAAATAGGTGTAGTACAGTAAAGCTAATGCATAAACTAGTTAATTACTTCGCTATAATCTAGACCGGCTGACTGATAGATAAGCCACTGATACTGATTTACTTTAGTCCCTGGACGATTATTAGAAAGGCAACTCACCTTACCTATACCCCTCTTTAATAGCAAGCTAAGCCCGTTTGATTTGATAAAAAACTACTGTAGGCTGGGCACTAGGAGCATAGAGACTGGAGTGGGATCCGGGATGTAGGTAGCCACCTAGTCAAACAGTGGATGTGTACCTCAAGCCATCAATCATTCTATCCTGGAGATATGAATCTGACAGAGACTTCAGAGTATCAAGACAGGTCTCAAGATCCCGAACGTAGACAGAAGTCTGGCCACACTCCTGAATCTGAACCCTGTCAACCCATGTCGTAGTCTTGAAAGTCGTCGTTATGATGAGCAATCAGGTAGGTCGAAAAATGATAGGGAATCAAATCTCACTGTAAAGGGACTTGACAGAAATAGTACCTCATTCTAACGCTCCGACGCTACTATGACTATCTAGCTTTTATTATCAGCTCTAGAAAGATCCCTCGTGCTTATCCGACCGACCTGGCAATATGATCTGTTTACTACTTTCGCTCACGCTCCTAGGCTGTACAATTGTTATGTAGTCGGTAATTGCGAGAAGCAGACTGTGTGGAATGCTGAGGTTGGTGGCTCTGCTGTCCTCCATCATGTCTCATAGGGCGACAACTGAGAGGAGGAACTAGATCGAGGCCTGATACCACTTTGTCGGTCACATATAATAATGTTCAATTTATTAGGTATCTCATGAAGTATAGGGTAGCTCTGTTCCAGGTTATGAAAGATCAAATCCTAATCTTCGGAACCTGACATATTCCCAATTTAGGGCTTAACTTGTTGTTCTATTAGAATTAACTAATAGTTCGATGTCTTTCTGCTCTCAGTCATGTTTTATCGCTCTAGTGCTTTATTGATATTGTTTTCATATTAGTTTTGCACTTGCCAGATGTAAACGATTGAGTACGTTTGCCCCAAAAAGCTTCATGTGAGACTTTCTCTGGCCTCGTTCTGATGCGGGCTACATATACATTCCAAGATGAGGTGAAGGATCAAGAGTTAGCAAAAAATGCAGATCGCAAGGGCCGCGATCAGCCAAGAAGGCTGGATACTGAAACATTTTACAATTAGTCCTACATTCCACCATAACCACTCCAATGACCTGGTGGCTGAGATGAGACATCTTAAGACATGTACGTCAGCTTCACTAGTATTCCCCGAAGCTGCAGATGCTGTGATCTCACTGGTTCGGATAGCGGAAACCGACTGCGACAACTGATCGGAGTTTCCAATCCCTTGCATAGATCAACTTTCGAGGCTGGAAGGACAATTCGTGATACGGGCTAACTGTGTGTCACTCAGCGCCTCACTTAAGACAATCGGGTCATGGAAATAAACAGACTTTTCTTGACTTCTTTCTGTCCAATGACCGAGTCTTGCTTCACTCACCTATATAGTCCAGCCAACTCCCATGCAGTTCCCAAATTGTCACACAATCTCTCCCTCGCGCGTAGTCAACAATGAAGCTCCATTATGTACTAACGGCAATTACTGCCATATTCTCTGTGGCCAGCGCTCAGGCTGCGCCCAATACTCTGGCAAGGTACAATCCGGCTAACAGAACAATGTCGGCCAACATCAGTATGTATTCAGCCGAATATAATATACCCAGAGCTAACCTTTTAACCAGCATATTGCCTCGTCCCCATCGACAAGAGTCTTGTGAAGACAATCACAGGATATGATCCACTCAACATTGATACTGATATCCTCCCATCATTCCCAGATGGAAAGCACCCACTCATTGTCCAAACTGGCTACGATAATGACATTCGAATGACTGCTCTGAACCTCATCCCGCTCCAGATCGCTTCGCTTATGCAAGGGTCTTTGATAGTTCCCTTTGTTGACGTTACAAAGGACGGGAAAACTGCCATTGGTGCTCCTGTCAATTACTACATAGGCGGTACCAACGGTCGAGCATTACAAGCGATCGTACCTAGCATTGCCTCGGGCGTGTCACCATTTGAGGGAACTACCATATTCCCTGCTACTTTTGCACCTGACACATCAGCTGCACAATCCCTCCCTAATGGCCGATACAGTATCCAAGTCAAGCCATTCCTTCTTCCAAACACCATTTCGGGTCCCGGCATTTACGCCGAGGCTTTTGACATGACGTTTGAGTTGACAAACGACTCCCCGTACACAGCGCATACGTTTCACTCTCTCCTCAATATTCCTCAGCTTCTGAACACTGGGAAGTGTCAACGCAACACAGTCTATTTCAACGGGTCTGATGTGAATCCAAAGATGGCTGTTGCTGAAGTCACTCTCTATCACCAGATTCTGGGTACACCGCCGGCTGGACTAGAAGGTGCTTACGAAGACGTTTACTGTTACACCGCTAATGGACAGGTTGTATCGAGTGTGGGGGAGTCTTGCTCTGTAGCGGCTGCTAGGATGGACCCCAAGGCAAAGATCTAGGAAATATTTCCATAGCTCTAATTGTATGGAAGCTCACCTTCGCTGTCGTGTTTCTTTCATTTCTGATTGTCAAAGTCTGAGTATGGTACTCTGGATGTATGTGTAGGTAGCTTGCGGAGAGAGTGGGTTGAAGGGAAAACAATCGCGGAAACAAAGTTCCTCAAATGGACAAGCAGCTAGGTCGTCTAGATAGAAGACAAGGACTAAAAATAAATGGGATAAAAACACCGATGATAAACCATACATTTTCCTGATCTCGATCTCGATCTGAATGATCTGCAGCTTATCTTACAGTGTCCAAACTTTATTCTCCATCCTCTTGTCGATCTAACAGTCAGGGGCAACATTTGCAGCAGGGCTAAGAAAGTTCACCGTCATCATTACATCTCGCCAAGCTCATCATAAGATAATCATAAAATGACAAAGCGCCCATCATTATTGATTGCATCTAAAATCGGAGACTCAAACTACGAAGCCTTGGGAATCACAAAAAAGACACGTCCACGTCAACAGCCAGATACCAAGCATAATCGTAAACACGACTAATGCTACTGCAATTAAACTTTGTGATGTTTCGAAATACTAATCTTGAGTTAACTACGTGTGGCTTCCCTCAATGTCCTAATTTTAACGTGTAAGGCAACAGCGGCTAGTGAAAATTATTTCTGTAAGATTTTCTCCAGTTTGCCAGACATTTCACCATCATGTACATAGTTCACATTTAACAAGAGTAATAAATTTTAGTATTCACTTTTGGTTTCAAAACTAAGCTCAGGGCTTCTCAATGTTCCTCGATGCTCCACCTGAGGGGAGACAGATGTAATTGAAGTGTATGTGGCGATTAAGCTTTCCCTCCGTTTGAAGAGGCTAAAGTGATAGTTTAGTTATTATGTAAAATCTCGATTAACTACTTTATTGTTCATGTTACGCATATGAGACTGACATGTCTAGATGACGCTGATATCACGTCACCTTAAGGATGGTTTAGATATCATCTGGAGTAAATTGAGCTTTGATGTCCTGCATACAGTGAAATTCACATTGCTTTAGTTCTTGAGACATGGTAGGAAACACTACGCTGGGGTGACGAAAAGATGAGAGAAACTTCATTTCATGATAGCAATATCATGATGAAGGTGTAGCACAAACAATAATTGGCCAGTAGCAGCAATGCCTTTGTACAAATAGAGGCCAAGTCAGTTGATCCTTGATGCATTCCCTACCTAATCTATCAAGAACCGGCAATTTATCACTAAATCGACGGTCTGTCATTTCCATAACAACAAAAGAACATCAACACTTATCATGGCACAAGTAGCAAAGTATGTCTTGTACTCTCGACTACGCTTTGCTTAGTCTCTAATATTTGCTTCAAGGCCAGTGTACACAACAGCCTACAAGCCCCATCCCAGTGAGAGGATGAAGGCAGCCTTGTGGACAGGCACAAAGTCCATCCAGCTAGGTGATGTCCCTAAGCCTACCATCACCGCACCCAATGATGCCATTGTGCACATCACCCACTGTACCATATGCGGTTCAGACCTTCATATGTACAACGGTGATCTTAACAAAGTCATGGAGGAAGGTTTGATCATGGGTCATGAGGCTATTGGCATCGTCCAAGATGTCGGGCCGCAGGTTAAGAGCATCAGCAAAGGAGACCGGGTGATTATTCTCCCGGTAATCGCATGCGGTGATTGTTTCTACTGTAAGAAAAAGGAATACTCGCTCTGCGACAGAACAAACCCTTCCAAGGAGCTCGAGCAGATGTACGGGCATCGCTTGTCGGGCATCTTCGGCTACTCCTTGATTACGGGAGGTTACCCCGGAGATCAGGCTGAGTACTGCCGTGTCCCCAACGCGGACCTCACATGTGTCAAGGCCCCCAAAGAAGTAGCCGCTGAAAAGCTGCTAGGCCTTGCTGACGTTACCCCAACTGCATGGCACGGATGTGAACTGGCCGAGGTGGGTGAGGGAGATGTCGTTGGTGTCTGGGGTTGTGGTGCTGTTGGCCTCTCGATTCAACGTCTAGCAAAGCTGCGTGGAGCCCGCAAGGTATACGCGATCGACAAAGATGCCCACCGCCTTGCCATTGCCAAGTCCTTTGGTATGATCCCTATCAATGTAAACAATCATCCTGATCCCGCAGACTACATCTTGTCTATTGAACCCCACGGGTTGGACCGTGGTATTGAAGCAAGTGGCTTCAGAAGCACGAACTCGGCCACCCAAGCCGTCATGAGATCTTTGGGCATTGAGGGAGACAGCTCTGATACTGTCAGCGCTACCATCAAAGCCACTCGCAAAGGAGGAAATGTCGCTTTGATTGGCGACTTTTTCTACACGACCAACAACTTCCCGATTGGAATGTTGATGGAAAAGGCAATCACTTTGCGCGGAGGGCAGCTTTATGCCCAAAAGGTAACCTCCAGAATCAGAGTGCACAGATAGGAGTACTCTAATATTTTCTCTAGTACTTCCCACTTCTGCTAGACATGGTTGTCCAGGGAAAATATGATCCTTCTTTTATGTTTACGCACCACGGTACTGAACTCTATCAAGCTGTATCTTGTGCGAATACTAATTCTCTCTCCCTAGACGATTTCGAAAACATCTCCCAGAACTACCGTAATTTCTTCAGTCACAGATTGCCCGGTGGGTTGAAGGTATGCCTCACCACTGCTTTTGGAAGGGCCCAGGAACGGACTTAGACAGAACTCGACGTTGGTTTTCAGTCTGATCTGGTTCGACGATATTTGGTCTTGGTCATTCAATCTCTGGGATTCGGACTTATGACTGCCGCTGGCTGGTTACTGACTGACACTGGGTTGACTTGAGAGATAAGGCCTCAAGCTCCACACTTTCATTACAATGCTAGTGTTTCGAAGATATACTATAGCACTCACTATCTCATTGGAAGCTGCTTGTATAAATGCTATGTTATGTAATTCAAGATGACTTTATATGGTTTGGTTCAATATTAACAAATATTCGTATTAGTGTCTAAAAAGCTAACTATTTTGACTTTCTATCGCCAGCAGCCGCGAACGACACCGTCACTCATCTTGGTCCCTCAATTTCACATCTTTCTCATACAGTAGTTGTATCGTTTATGTCGCGGTACCATTTTTAATATAGACAGCCGTCGCAACCTACTTCGAACAATATCAATATTTGATTTGATAATTGTAGCGATAATATTGATAGTAAAGCGTAATAGAATAAGCCAACTATTAGGCAACGTTATCTTACTTTATATTTATTGAAGTACTCTAAGAAGCTTATGCCATTTTATGAACTCTCGTGTCTGGAGTATACATCTCATATATCTCTGTCGCAGGAGTATGCGGAGCGAAGAGCTCGACTCTTGCTGCAGATGGGTTAGTGTTTTGATGGCCGTAGAGTTCGGTCACTGGTTGCCCATAAACGCTTATTTGTTCCTTATCGTGGCTGTAGTACGTGGAAAGTGGTGTTAAGGGCTGCTGGTGTTGGTCGATGCAGTTATCTGGGTGTCCTGCATTTGATGTATCTGGAAATACAAGTTGGTCTGTGGCGCTAGAGGGACACTGGCTTTCAAGAGTGCCTTTGCGAAATTTGTGGTAAATGTAGGAGGCATAGCCGAGCATGGCTGCAAATGAGAGACTTCACATATGTTAGCAAATGTTGCGTAGGGGGTTCTGCATCGTCTCGTACTAAATAACGATGCTAATTCCAATGCTGGTTGAGGATCCGCCTCCCCGCATCGATAGGGCGAACAGAACAGTCCAGATCGTGAACTGAATGACGTTGGCAACGAGGAAAAAGCGTGGGCTGAGATTGCGACGCGAACGCTTGATGATGCAAATAATGTCAAAGACAATGCAGGGGAAAATGAGAATGAGAACGATGATAGTATTAATCATTAGAGCCTCGTAGTCAACCGCAAGACCTTGCGCAATCAGTTGTTTGTCGACTGGTTGTTGCTGTCTCTCCATCTCCGGAATAATAACCACGAGCACAAGGACCAAAGTGACAATGTTGGCGAGCATGACCAGGATACGAATACACCAGAAGGGCACTAGAACGCGCTTAAGAAAAGGCGAGGACTCGCCGACGATGTATGGTGAGAGAGGCATATTGACGATTCCGGAATTACCACTCTGGAGACGGTATAATAAGGTTGGTCTTGGCTTCAGCAAACAGTTTGAGGAAGTAGGCATAGGGTCTTATATGATGACGAAGTGGAAAGACCCTTGCAGTTGTGTCTGTTAACCAAGAGATTGTCAATTCATGCTTGATGGGGCTATTGAAATGAGTCTGCTAGGGACTGAAACCAACCGTCTTGTCTTTTAGCTATTAATATCTCGTAACGAGGCTATTCGCCTAATAACTGTAACTTTAACTTTATCGTACTAAATTACCCCGGGCCTCGTATAACTTGCGACTGTAATTCGACCTATGAATTAGAGGGTCAAGGGTAACATAGCGTCCCTGTCCCTAGTAATTACTACCCTATGTCACTGCCATCAGATTTTAGTCTCTTGGCAAGAGGCATAGAGGCAGGCTTGGAAAATTGTATCTAACGCTAACGGGCATCGTGTTGTGGCTATGTCAGCAACAGGGGTCAGCGTGTGGGCAGGGCAGATTGACTGACTGGTCGAGTGGTATTAGGTTGTGTGGGGGAATCAGAAGCGGGCTCTTTTGTATTGTGCTGTATGTATCGCGAGGTGTTGGGCTTCGGTCTTCAACTTAGAATCCGCAACCGAAACCTTCAGTATCTAACGCTAGAAACGCTTGTAGAACTTAAAGTGGGATTAAAAGTGTCGCTGTCTCTTAAAAAGTCAGTTTTGCACTACCGTGTCAACTCCCGAAACTCAGTAGCGCTTATGGACCCCAGCAGATCTTTTGATTTGACCAATGACAAAGTACCGGATACTCCAAGATCAGAAGACCAATAGAGACTGTAGAATCTCCCATTTTGTATCCACAGCCGCTACCGAATTTCGTGTCCTTGTATTTATTCCCGCCCTCCAATTTGATAGTTTTTCTAACATGACAAGTGCTTCTTTCTATCTACGCCCTATCCTCTCTTGCGGCAACTCATTCCACGCTGCCTCCCACCTGCAAATAGCTTCAGCTTAGCTTCTAGAGACAGCTCATTAATGAACAACAATGGAGGTTTCGCAAGGAGTTCAACTGCCAGTGTCAGTCGCTTACGCTGCTCAATAGACAGGCCCTGACCGGGCACGCCAACAATAGCATGCTTGAGAGATCCGAGTTCCAAGAGCTCAATGATCTGATCGACGTCAGAGTATTTGTCAGCCTCACTGATCTCATGAGGCTGTCGTAGTCACGCTGAGAAGCGAAGAGGCTCGAGTACGGTTGCAGTAGGCTCGTGGACGTCATTCTGCTCGCAGTATCGAGTTGTCCGTTGGAACTCAATACTCCGAGGCCGGCCATTGACCATGATGCTACCTTGAAGGCGACCGGAATCCTTGCGCTGAGCCAATACATCCATAAGCGTTGTCTTGCGAGCGCCTGAGGAACCCATCAAGGCAGCTAGCTGGCCGAGTTTGACAGAACCGGAGACGTTCTACAAGAGCTGTCTCTCTAGGCCTTCGTGGTAGACAAAGCAGTTGATGTTCTTGAAAGTAAAGGTTGTTGCGGAAGCAATATAGTCTTTCTGCTCAGGTAAGGATTGTACCGAGTTGTTTTCGGCACCATCTTTCAAAGCTAATTCCCTTTCTCGACTTCAACGATCGTACAAAATCATGGAACCTGTGCCTGAATGGAGGTTTACCTCGAAGCTGATAGCAGCGGTAATGGAGAAGATTACCCAGAAGGCGATGATGATGCCAACATCCCTCCAGATCTCTGTGCCTGAAATCATGTATCGAAGACTCAAGTATTATGAGCCATCAATGCGGTCCCCATTGGATCGTATAAGGGCACTGATTCGGAATGGATCCGCGTCGTATCCTGGTCCAAACGGCACAAGTTGAGGTTCGACACATGATATCTCCAGATCTCCCCTCTCGCTAATCATGGCGGCCGAAAAGGCAGAACTTGTAAGGTTTATGTATGCTATCCAGCGGAACCAAGGATGTATCTTGGTAGTGGTGATGAGATAATCTGGGAAATATTATAATCGGGCGTAAAATTCGCGAAACAAGATAGCATTCTGTACCGGTGTAAACCATCATTACCATGGTTACCAAGCCGCTGATTTGTGCAGCCAAACCAAAGTGCTTACACCATGCACCGATTATGCGATACAAGGAAGTGAAGCACAAGGTGGTGACAAAGTAGATGACCCAATTTGTGAAGAACTTGCCAGCGTCGTGTTGATAGCCTACCATGAAATAATAGAAGAGGTTGAACAGGCTGAACATGAAGATGACGAAAGTAATTCGGTAAGAACGCAAGCAAGAGCATACGCGCCTGGCCGATTGAATGCTAAGCGCTTGTGTCTCGTGAGAATGGATCGACCCTCGAAGGTTGCTGCTGTCTCAGCCATCTTGTTGAGGCACCAAAGTAGGATGGGATAGAATAGGGCGCCAGGCTTCCGGAAAATAGAAGTGTTGTCTTCGGGAAGGTTGTACATCAAACTACCCGTCACAAGAGCCATCACAAAAGGTGACACCGGCTGAAGGCCATTGGAAAACCGATCTCCCCATAAGATCCGCAACTACCTAATATGTGCCAGCGATGTTCTCTTGATGTTGAAATGCAGTGTTACCTGACTGCACAGATCCAAACATGTTGGAGAAAGAGACTAAGTACGGACTCGATGCCCTGGAGAGAGCTGTAAAGGTGCGAGATTTGTCTTGAAGGCCGAGGCTTCGGAGACCATTAACCTCAGCCGCAAGCAATTCTATGGTTCGGGACTTGGCCAAATGCTTCATGTGTTGAAATGTCTCACTCGATTTGTATCGTTGTTCGAAATCCTCGACCGTTCGAGGGACAATCGCTTCGTATCCAGGAATAACTTCACGCTCTGTGTCGATAACGGAAGTCAAAAAGTCCGCAATATTGGCTCTAGGAAGACACTTGAATCCCATGGTCTCAAATTACTGCCGTGCCTTAGCTGTTGGCCCATAGTAGATCTGACGACCTTTAGCAAGGACGAGAACTTTGTCGAACTGGTTGTAGATACCATTCCCAGCTTGGTACAGGGTCGCGATGATAGTCCGTTGCTGCTCGTCTGCATGCTTTCGAAGCACACGGGCAAAGTTGAGAGCATTGGATGCGTCAAGGCCTCGAGTACTGTTGTCCCAGCATTCCCAGCATTCGACGGCGGCTTGCGTGCTCATGACTTCAGCTACCGAGACTCGCTTTCTCTCGCCGCCAGATACACCTCGAACATACTCATTTCCAACGATCGTGTCTTTCGTATGGTCGATTCCGAGTGACTCTAGAATTCCATGCGATGTCTGATCCACGTATTCTTTAATGGTCAGATGCTGTGGTCGCGTCTTGGGAACCTTGACAGATGTCGCGAAACCCATAGTCTCGGAAACCATGAGGGTGGGGAAATGCAAATCGTCTTCTTGTATCACCATCTTGACGACTATAATGGCTTGAAAAAGTAGCATCACGTACCTTCCGTGTTCATTACAAGCTGATGACGGAATTCTTTTGCAGTTTCATGTCCAACATTGCCGTACTGTGCAGAGCCTTGGACTTCACCAAACTCGCTTCGGTGATTTGACAACACTTTGAGGAAAGATGTACAACCTGCACCAGGCCGCCCAACGACCAGAAGCTGAATGACAACTTGTTTAGCCAACTACGACTTGCAAATCATCTAGTAAGGGCAGTTTACGCGACATAACAGAGACCAGGCAGTCGCTTGAAACTCAATGTATCACCTTCGGGGATATGTAAATTGCTCACAGTGCCTCCGAAAACCCATAGTAGGACGAAGTCAGGGAGGTAAAACTAGATGATACACAGCCAATACTAGTAGAGTAATCCCTACCGAATCGATATCCATTTTAACATTTGTGATACATCATTGATACAGTATCACAAGAAGGGACTAGGATCTTCGTCATCTCCGATATGCTGTTCGAGTGCAACATCGGCTTGATACTTCGAGATGCATTGGTGTCACAGTTACGTAGTTGTACATACAGAGCATCATGGCAATCCCCCGGATACGAAAACGGCTGGTTTGTATTATGGTGAATTAATATTCCAAGTATTAATATATATAGCTGTAATCCTTCTCATCTGGGATTGTTCTACCTACCAAGGTTAAAAACTCCTATATCCTCAGAAACACGTCTGTATACCCCTGTTTTGAGGTCAGACCAACCTTTCATGTTCTTAGTCACTGATAGTGTGATAAGGCTAACTGCTTATATTCCAGCATTCCATCATAATGGTCAACTCACTCTACATCTTCTCGGCTCTGTGCATGGTAGCTGGGGTACATGCCTGCAAAAGAACATGCTCAGCTACAGGAGATAGTGGGACCACTTGCAGCTACAACTGTGGCCACGTTTGCTCCAGCGTTTCCGCCAACGAGGCTCGAAACACGTTCCTTGTGGCTCTTCAGTCCAGCGGCAACTCATGTGCTGCAATTGGAACGAGTGCCATTCGATGCACAAAAACAGCCAGATTTGGAAGCTGTTACGACCACTACTGGTCGTGTGGCAGGGGCTGCTAGATACCGAGGCGTGATGGCTGCAGAGTCGGGACATGGCGTCATCCGCTGCATTGTGTTTGGTTAATAGGAACTAAAACATGAATTGATCACATAACTACGGACGAAAAGTCAAAGTCAGTTCTCATAATATCAATGACGTAGTGGTGGATATCCTTTAGAATGTTCCGCTAAGAAAAGATTGGAATAATCGAGTATTCATCCTTGCCTACTTCTGGTGCATTGTTTGCCGTGATTTAGACTACCTAATATCATGTGCGTCCGTCCGCTAGTCCTCTGTCAGAACATGAACGCATAATCGACGACAAGTAGACAATAACTCACGCGGCAGGAAAATAGAAATCTATTCCATTCAGCCTTTGAACTCTACTTCCGTTTTTCCTTTCTTTCTTTGACTGTTGACGCAGACTGTCCGGAACTGTTTGCTTGTATCTGAATCTCATTTTCAACACGACACAAGTACATATTACCAGACCAATACCAAGCTTTCCCTAACTCACGACCAATACCATCACTTGACCAGTCTCAGGTGATGTGATCTGACAATGTACAAGAGACAAATGAGGCATGGCGTGATCCTTGCGATCCTTCACTTCCTTTCTCGTTCACGGACCACGCTCCGGCAGGTTCTAAGAAGCTAGTGCTGGCATAATCTCGAATATGCAGTGAGATTTCATGTATTAGAGGTACAAAATGCCACCGCACAAAATCCTCCGAAGGATTCCTCCGGTGGGATACTGCTTAGAAATTCCATTTCAACTTATAAACGGGCAATGCTCCCCGCCTCAATCAAGGAAATACAGTTTGGAAGACTATAACGTTTTTTTCTCAAACAAATGAAAATGATGCATAAAATTTTTGTTTTGGCTTCCATACTTGGTAGCGCCATTGCATTTAGCAATACCTGCATAGACATCGAATTCGATTCCAAGACAAACGTCCTTTCCGCGCGTTGCCTTCCTCGGGACAACTCGGCCTACCTCCCAACAGGATTGGACCTTAACAGGTGCTTCGGATACGACGGTGAGGAGCTGACAGTAAGATACTTTTGTGTTACTCCTTCGCAATGCATCGGTTCGACTAATCAGAGCTACCAGTGGGAGAAGAGGAACTACAGCGATAGCTGTAACAATTGCCGTATATTTAAAGCGCCTGATCCGTGGTATGGGTCCAACGTGTACTGGCTTGGGTGCACATGTGAAGGCCAAAGTGAGGAAGAAACTGTCTGCATCCGTACGTCACAGATCTCACGACAACATAACGCCAGATGCGTATGAGACTAACCTAATCTCTAGAGGTAGCAGTTGCGCATGAATATGTGCACAACGAAAATGGTGTTCTTACATGTTGAAGATAGTCCTAAAGTGTCTATAATCTCATTTTCATACAAGGGTTGATAGTCGCGAATTGATTTGAGCATACTATCGGTCAAAGCAGATAGTCAAGTAATTTGATGTATATTAACTCGCCTAGTTATTGACAGCCGGCTGCACGAGTGTGTTACCTGTGGTATATTTTAGTGTCATTGTGTGCTCGAGTTTTCAAGATAAGCTTACCTCCGTCGGGGTATACGATCTGGCCATTGTAAAACAGACCACCCTTGCCAGCAAGGAACAGGATTGTGGCAGCCATATCAGTATCATGGCCTGGTCTTCCAGCCGGGTTAGAACTCTTCTTCTCAATCTTACTCTTGTTTCCTTCGTCGGATTTTCCAGTAGTCATTTCACTAGGGAATATTCCTGGCGCAATGACATTGACACGGACCTTGACATCCTTGCACAAAGTCGCAAGCATGCGGCTGAGATGGGTCAGAGCAGCCTTGGATGTGGCATAGATCGGCTGGCCCATACTGGACCCTTTCATAGCTCCCGAGATGGAGGAAACATTGACAATCTGGGACGTATAACCAGGAGTTACTTTCCCTCCCTTGGCAAGTAAAGGCAGGAATGCAACAGACATATAGTATGGTCCAGCGACGTTTGTCTGCAAAGTCTCGGCCCATTGCTCAGGCTTGGTTTTCAAGAAATGGTCCGAAATAGCTTGAGCGTCAGACATGTCTGGCTCGCCTGCTGAGGCTGTGTTGAGAGCACAGTTAGCGGGTTTCCCATACATCACGATGATGCAACTTACAGAACTTTGTTTCGTCATCCCTAGCAATGCCTGCATTATTGACAAGCAATTGAATACCATTGGGCTCATTCTCGCCAACCTCCTTCGCCAGTCGGATAGCCTCGTCTTTTGAGCTTACGTCACCAGGAAGGACATGAATACTTCCAGGACCCGTACTGTAAGTCTTCTTGGTTTGTTCAAGTTTTTCCGTGCGGCGACCAGTGATATAGACCTTGGCTCCATTAGATACCAAAGCTTGTGTGATCATCAGACCAATGCCTGTGGCACCTCCCGTGACAACTGCTGTGACGTGAGATACGTCGAACAGTGAGCTAGCCTTGAGCTCGTCATTTGCGGCGTGGTCTGTGGATCTTCAATCAGTAACCTTGAGCAAAGCCGCCTTATAACAACGTACGGGTAGCCATGGTGATGGTAGCGGTTTGTTGAAATGCGTGCCGTTTTGTGTGGGTGAAAAACGCAGTCGGGCGGATTTTCAAAGCGCGAGAGTAGAGAGGCATCGAGAGAGACTTAAATAAACATATCGACGCAATGCTATATACGTCCTTGGGCGGAAGACGATTGCTTGATGACGGCTGGATCTATCTTTTATGATGGGTCCGCGTGGATCAAACACGTCATCGACTTTTCATCCAGAGGCTTCTTGGAGTTTAGAACCTCTAGATGACAGGTACTCAAAACATAACATGTGATATCGTGCAAACTCATGGAATTGTGTAGCGCGATAGATTGTCGGCTATCTCTTTGGCACGGCCATCTGTATTATGTCAGATCTCTATCTGTTCATCAACTAATCGGGTAGTTTAACAAGAGGCAGTTTGGTAATGATGATCGCGCTACCCAACAGCACCCCACCGAGTGGGTAGCAAAGAAATTGACCTCTTGAGATTTAGGGTCTAAAACCAAATGGACAATACTACACAGTTTAGATCATGGCAACTGTCTATGAATTTTGTCACCCAAACCTCGACCAGCCATTTCTTCTGAAACCTTGAGGTCCATGACTTTGGGCCGTAACCATCGTAAACGTCATCGCTTGCAAGCACGGCTCAGTTGATTTAGATTCTGCTTTGAGTTATTAGGTAATTCTTTATTTTTCATAACTAATCATTGTTATTCATTCAGTACAGAGTACTACCTAGATAAACTTCCGGAGAGATAAAGTTTTTACTTTACGAGTTATGTACCTATAAGGTGTTAGACTTCGGTCTTCGACTTAGAATTCGCAACCGAAACCTTCAATTACGAGTTACTAATGTTTCTTATTTACCCTAGAGTTTGCTTTTCAGGCCTTGGCTCCGGCAAACTTGCATTAGTCTCGGTCTAAGCAGGGGATCTGGATGCGAAATTGCCGGATTCTAACAGGGAGTTCCCCCTCATGCCCCTTTCAACGTGGTCAATGCACAGCTGAGTCAAGATTCATTCGACATTTTCAACGCAGATCAACGGCATTAATATCCACTTTATGTTCTGATCCAAAACTCCGCGGACCCGTGGACCTAACTTGTCTCTGTGTAACGCACCAAATGTCCGTTCCAGCGATGGATGGGACGGAAACTCCGCGGCAAATACCATGATGTTATACTGAATACAACCCAACGAACCCCCCACCAACAATGTATGCAGTGGATAACACAGGTTTGAGTCAGTCGTAAACGATCTGCCATAGGTTATGAGCCGTCGCTTGCAAGTTTGCCGAGGCATCGCGTGGAGACATATACAGCGTAAGTCAGTGGCTCATCGTTGCATTGCGATGGAGACCAAGTCCCAATGTGGCCGTGCATCGTCAACATGGCGCTGCCCTTTGGGGATGCTGCCAATGCCTTAAAACCTCGAGATCCCGCCTCTCAAACGTTCAATCGCATCATGCACAAATACGTCTATAGCATCACACTGTCAAGTTCCTTCCCATTACTTTATTTTGTGTTTTCCGGCCAATATGGCTATTCTTCATCCTGATCTAGCGTCTGGGATCAACCTCAGTGGTGGGTTATTATTGCTCGCCGCAGTGTTAGTAAGTACGAGTATCTCTTTTTGGTGGTCTTTGTCACTAATAGTAGCACCAGGGTTTCTACGTAATAAGTCGCGCTATTTACGATGTATTCTTCCATCCACTCTCCAAAGTCCCTGGCCCAAAACTATACGCTGCAACCCAGCTTCCGTTTCTCTATTACATGACTCGAGGCCGATGGGTATATCGCTTACAGGAGCTTCACGACTATTACGGCCCTGTGGTTCGATATACTCCCGACGATGTCTCCTTCATCACTGCCGATGCTTTCAAGGCAATCTACGGCCACAAGACTGGTGGGGCCAAGGAATTCGAGAAGGATCTACGATTTTACAGACAGAATCGTCCTGCTCCAAATCTGATCACCGCAAATCACCAAGATCACAAGCGCCAGCGGAAGCTTCTTTCCCATGCGTTTTCCCACAAGGCTCTCCGTAGTCAAGAAGACCTTCTGAAGCGCTATGTGGATTTGTTCGTCGAGAGGCTTACCCAGAGAGCAAGGGAGAACCAGACTATCGATATGGTCGCTTGGTACAACTTTGCCACCTTTGATCTCATCGGCCATCTTGCTCTCGGCCAGCCATTCGGGTGCCTTGAAGACGGAAAATACCACCCATGGATTCTTAGACTCTTCAGCAGCATGAAAGCTATAGCCTTTTCTCAGGCCGCGATCCGTCTCGGCCTTCGAAACTGGATCGCAGCCTTGACCCCAGCGCCCTTGAAGAAGGCCACAAAAGAACATTTTGAGTTCACCGAACATGCGGCCGGCGCTCGTCTTGATGCAAAGGATACGAACAGTGAAGATTTCATGTCGTACATTCTTCGCTATAATGACGAGAGAGGCATGTCTGGACCTGAGATCGTTGAGAACGCTTCGCTTCTCATCATCGCCGGTAGTGAGACCACAGCTACGTTGCTCAGCGGTGTTACGTTCCAGCTTTTGACCAACCGCGAGAAGTATGACAAGTTGGTCGATGAAATTCGGTCTACCTTTTCCACAGAAGATGAGATTACAGCTACCCGAGTGGATCAACAGAAGTATTTGCTGGCAGTACTCTCCGAGGGGCTGAGAATGTGTACGTTGACTCAGGTGCATACTTTTCTGACTTGTGGCTAACGATGTCTCTCTAGATCCCCCTGTCCCCGGCGCACTTGGCCGAGTCGTACCGAAGGGAGGCGAGTTTGTGGAGGGCTACTGGATGCCTGAGAAGGTGAGTTATTTTGACCACTGATTGCTTCGGCTTGGACAGCCTCTAACATCGCCCTTAGACTAGTGTCTCTGTGCCTCAATTTCCCGCATACAACTCAACACACAACTTCAAAGACCCTCAGGAATTTGTACCAGAGCGTTGGTTGGACGATCCCCAGTACGCCAACGACTCCAGGGCTGTTGTCCAGCCGTTTTCCATGGGACCTAGAGATTGCCTGGGCAAAAAGTAAGTCTGACTCTTATCTAGCGAAGACGGAGGCGCTAACACAACTTACAGTTTGGCTTACGTTGAGATGCGACTCCTACTTACTCGACTACTTTGGAAGTTTGACGTCGAGATCATGCCCGAAAGCAAGAATTGGCGGGATCAAAACATTTTCCTTCTTTGGGAAAAGAGTAGTCTACAGGTCAAGCTGACGGAAGTCGTCCGAGAAGGAAAATAGGGGACAGAGAATAGTTCCACGGGGTTTTGGAGTGTTCGCGTTCAAGAAAGTCACTCATTCATATGATCATCGATGCAATGAGAGTTGACAATTGTACTATTTTATTTAGGCTGCTTTATAGATGCAATCTGGACTATTTATCAACGGTGAAAGCACTCATACAGTAAAGTCACGGTGCGCCAATTCGTAAACAAAGCCAGTAGTGACCTTTGCATGCTGCATGACATGATCAAAATCGACGTGTGCCATGGTGTCGTTTGGAGTGTGGATGTAGGGATTGTGGTTTCCGAAAGGAGTCTCGAAAAGGAATGATGAGGGGAAGCCATTTCGGTGTGCAGAGGCGTGGTCAGAGCAAGCATAGCCGCAAGTAGACTCCTCGTAAGGAATATCAGCATACTCCTCAATGAGAAGCTTGAGAAAATCGTTTTGGCCAGGGTTTGTGAAATCGGTAACAAGACCAAAGCGCTCGATTCCGTCACGACCCTTGTAGCCGACCATGTCTTGGTTCAGCATAGCTTCGACTTGAATTCCGAGGCGCGAGTAGCTGTTGAAGATGTCCTGGGATCCAAGAAGGCCTGTCTCCTCGGCGGAGTACCAGTGAAACTCAACAGTGTTGAGATGGTCTCCCTTTGCGATACGGGGGTCCTCAAGGAAAGCAGCCAAGATGTTGAGAAGCATAATCGATGCAGAGCCATTGTCGTCGGCTCCGGGAGCACGTCCAGCACCACGATCATCGGAAATAACCGAGTCAAGATGAGATCCGGTAATTACGGTTTTGAGACGAACCTTTCCGGGAATTGAGACCACGATTGAGGGTTGTGACCATGCCTGGTGTTGAATGAGACGGACGGATGCCAGAGGATGCTTGCTCTTTTTGATGACCTTCTGGACTTCCTTGTGTAGCCATTGAGCAGCTTCGACACCGTATGCGGAGTTGAAGTAACGGTTATGGAATGAAGAAAACTTCTTCAGTTGCTTCTCCATGGTCTTTGCGCTGACCTTTTTGACGATGTTTGCAACATTGGATTGGTGTGAAAGCGTCTCGGGGTATGATGGTGTCATGATAGCAAGACGGGCGTCTGCAGGGTTGTGATCCTTCCATTCAGTGATGTCGAAGAAGTGAATGTGGTCCTATGCTATTGTGAGTCTCTCGTACATGGACACATTTGCCGCCGGGCCTCATACATCGATCATCTGGAACTTCTCATCCTCTGTGACCTCAACTGTCTCACCAGGAGCGGTCTCGAGGGTAAAGAGTTTCTCAGCACGTTCTTCCACTGATTCAGCTGGCGCAGTGGCCGTGGCTGATGCGGCGAGAGCCGCCATAAGAGGGACTGAGTAACGCATGGTGCCAATTGGGGAATATGAATACAAAGAGTTGAGAAAGCCTGGCAATTGGCGTCAGAGGGAAGATAACGTCCGCGGGACAATGACCTTTTATACTTGTCAGATCGTGTGCAGGGATAGACTCGCTTACCAACTCTTAAATTCTGACCGTAGCCTGCGATATCTGTCGTATTCATGCGGTGGTTGGCTAGACCGCTCTTATGGAACTGTTTGTGTAGCCAGTTGAGAAGCAATTCATCCGGTTTGTTCGGTGCCAAGTCGCTTGGTACTTGAGCCTACTCCACGTTGGGAAGCTACAGTAGTCGTTGGGATGTAACCCAAGCCGGGGCAAAAATAAACTCTTGATCATTATGGATAGCGTAGAAGCAGGGGCAAGTAAAGACAAACGATCAGGAAAGCTGAGCGTTTGTGATATCCCCGCGTCTAGGCTACAGAATCGCTAGATTGAGGTTTGGATCTATGGGTTTAGGCAGATGATTGGTAGATCGTTTCGAACTTAATTTATTGGGTGCTGCAATTACAGATAACAGGAAAGTCTATTTAGAAAGATGAAGAGCGTATTTAATAAGCGCTTGAACGACGGCAGTCCGAATATTTAAGCTTAACATTTTACTCTTACTCCCGCTTACTGAAAGTTCCAAGAGAGGGGTAAACAATCTTGGCGCTAGGTTGTACCTTATCTGGGCAGGTCAGAGTGAAGCTGCGGAGCGATCACCATAGATCTTGCCATAACCAGAAGGTGTGAAACAAGGCCGCCAATCCCGGAGAACTCAAAAACTATGTGCCAAGACATATACAAAAGAACTAACAAACTTCGTATCAAAAGAACCTCGAGCCCTTGTCGTATCTCACAACTCAGAGCCACCGATATCAACTGCCAGGCTCGAGTCTTATTAAGCTGGCCCATGATTGTATTTCATCAACTCTCACTGTAGTAAACTTCTATAGCTGTCGCACATAACAAGACCGGTTAATTGAATATAGCAAGTAAAGATTGATTGATATATATATTCAGAAAGACAAGCTAACTAGTTCTATGCCGATCTGATATCAAATGACTTGCACGCGTCTAGTTGCGAACAATCTGCATGCGCTTCTTGAGGCGGAAGGCAATAGCTCGCTTACGAGCAGATGCGGACTGAGTGAAGGCACCTGATCCACCAAAGGGTCCAGCAGCAGCACTGTTTCGCACACGGACAATGCAGACATTGTCAGCTCCTCCAACAGATCCCTCACAAGTCATACCTTGAGGCATCTTGACAGTGAGAGGGAAGTCCGTGTTTGTGGCGAGTGACAGTCCACCAAATCCAACACCAGGAACGTCCTCAGTGACCTCAGCAGATTGGAAGGCAGCAGGGTCAGTGCCGCCAGATGTGGCATCGATATCGGCTGTCATTGGGCCAGCGCCATCCTGGTTGATCTAATATCATGTTAGCTAGGTTTTCTGCGACTCTTGGAGACGAAACTTGCCTGTCTGTAAGTCATTGTGATTTCGCCATTGTCTGAGCAGGTAGGCAGACCCGATGTGGCTCCCTCTCCAGCAGTCGCTGCGACACTGGCCTCGTCAGGCTTATCAGCCTTCTCGCCGTTTCCACCTCGGCCACCACCTCCGAAGAGTCCGCCAAGGAGGTTGCCCAGCTGGCGTCTCTGCTTCCTGTTGTTGTTGCGACCTCGGCTCAGGCCCGAGAGATCATCCTCAACACCAGCAGCCGACTCAGTGCCGTTGTTGGTGGGAACGTTGTTGCCATTGCTGGTACCAAGGAAGTTGGCAATCATGACAGAGGCATCCACAGGCCCGTTACCCTGAGTCCTGCCCAGGGCACTGGCTTCGCTAGTTCCAAGCTCACGGTCACGAATGATCGCAGTATCAGCCTGGGAGCCACATCGGTTGCTGGAGCAATCACGAGGAGTTCCATCGGCAACTGTCCAAATGTTAGTGAATCGATGCGGAAAGTCGAAGGTGAACTTACTGCTGAGGCCAGGCATGGAGACTCCATTGGCGCCCTCGACTGAGACAACCACTCCGTGAGCGGAGACGGCGGTGATGAAAGCGGGAATGAGAGCGTAGAAGTGCATGTTGTCGGTTTTTATGGTTTAGAGTTTAAATCGGAAATTGGGTATCGTGGTAAGGAAATGGGAGATTAAAAGAGTTTGTGTGAATAAAAGTGAGCCACCAGGGCTGTTGAAGGTTATTGAGGAAGAGGTGAGTGAAGTTGAGAGTGATTGTTGTGTGACGAAAAGCTTTCCAGGTCGCCGAGATCAAGACTCTTATACAAATTTCTTTGAGATGTCTTTGGCAGTGAATTCGCCAGAAACTCTCAAACTCTTGGCCACCATCACCTTTGGAATCATGACTCTCGACGCACAAACATCAAATTCAGGTTGTTGTTTCTGCATGTTACGACTCTGCAACCCCGCCTCCACTCGATCTCTTCCTTTTTCGAACTTTTTGAAAAGTCTTGGAGTTTGAAGTCTCTCGTTGCTGGTATTGCCCCAAGTTTCGACTTTCTAAATGGTGTTTCAAGTTTTGCTCAGACCACCCTGGGATCGACAACAGCACCACAACCAAGCTAAATTGACGATCCGAAACGCGAAATCTGACATTCCTAGAAGTGTTTGGCCTGTGCTCGTGTTGCGATTGGCTCGTCAGATCAGAGATGGCTGAGCTGTCTTGATGCTTGTCTGCAAAATCGCGGTGGCTGAGAAGTTTCAGCTCGGTTATAGAGCTTCAATTGATCGGCTGGTATGTTCCTTCTTTTGCTCAGTTTCTTGGACAATATGTTTGTTTCCGAAACACGATGTCGCGACACAAACAAGACGCTGCTCTTAGTCAAGACGGAGAGTAGCCATCGCAGTGAAATTGAGAAAGGACATATCGGCCTGGTAGTTATCATGGGTTTGACTGAACGACGAACCCATCACAATATGCAGAGGTATCTTCAGATTTCTCAATTCGAACTGGTTCTCCTATTCATTCCTGTGACTCAATATCTAGTTGCCCCCGCTTGGCAAGTCCGGATTCTGCTGTCTGTTGTGGCTGAGTCTTCAAAATGATGTGCCGTTTGTGAACATTAATTGATAGGTTATAGATACGATGAAAACTAAATTTAGTTCTCGGATGAGGATGTTGCCGAAGACCCTGGCCTTTAATTCGGCGGTTACCGAACAATACTACCTACACTTGTTCCTCCAGGGCTAGTTAAGCGCTGACACATCCAACCAAGTCCTCGTTTCACAACCCAAAAAAAACAAACGATTGGGCAATCGCAAGCTCCCGCAGGGGGCTGGGTTGTTCAGAAGCTTCTTGAGATGTTTGTTCTTGTGCTGATACTCGTTAAATGTGATATATCCGGTCGAACCCAGAGTCATAGCGCATGACGTTGTTTGAAGGCTGTAACATACAACCCCCGTTGTCGCTGTCAATCGTAGGCTGCGATTGGCTCACGGTATGGCCGAGGCTTAAATGTCACATGTGCCGCACTGCCAAGATAGACTTGAGGCTGCGCACGGATGTAACATCAGACATGGAGATAACAATTGATCTTCAAACATGTTCCAGTGATCATACGTAGGGGATAGTATTCTAGAAGGCATTTCCAGGGTTTCAGAAAGCTGGACTTTATTCACTCTGAGGACAAAATACGTTGGTCACTTAAACCTCTTTCTGTAACAATATTTCCTGGTAGTTTAGGTCTAGATGACGGCTTTTTATTGATCATCAATCATCACCAAGTTGAACTGCTACTGAGAAGTCACACCATCTGAAAGTTGGCAAAGGTGGTTGATGATACACACGCTTTCCGAGAGTGTTGCTTAGTTATGTTGATCCTCCATATTTTGTATAACCACTTTCCGACAGATGATATCGGTTACGTTGCACGAGTTGCGATCAATTGAGTGACACGATTCTACAATCTGAAAAGCCTCCATTCCAATTTTTAAGGTTAAAGCTCGTGTAGATAAAGCAATAGATCTTCGCTATGTGCCCCGCCTGTCAAGAGCTGAGGCCGCTAAAATGCCATTGCTGTGGCTTTCATTTGATATCAGAATTAACATACAACTCCACGTGCAATCGTTTGGAAGAGGAAGAACATGAGATTGTAAATCCACAAATAGCCAGGCTGAGAAGAAATCTAATCAATCTCTTCAACCAATACTGCGAGATCCAATGATACACAACAGTTCAGTTGTATCGTAAATTATACAAAGTTGTCACGAATAAAAAGAAATAACTATAGGGTAGTTAAGCTCATATTAGGTACGTCATGATGTCGCTGAACTTGATCCGATACCGGCCATCAGAGCCGATCCACATTCTTTACGTCCCCTAGTTCAATGAGAAGCCGTCGGATTTCTTCCGTGTTACATATGCACCACAAATCCACGAACACTCTAGAGTGATGCAAATAACACTTGATATGATCCATCAACGTCAACTCTACAGAAGCCCACCCCGTATAGTTCATTCATTTTGTCATTAACACAGCTCAACATGAATTTCTACGCACCACCACCAGTGATCAAAGCAGACGTTTGGCTTCGTATTCCCGATGATAAGCGTTGCATCGACCAAGAGTCAGAATGGCGCGGGGGTTTTACAGGCTCATTTCAGCACATCTTCCTTGAAGGGCCTGTTTTCGATAGCACTGGAAACCTCTACGTTGTGGACATACCTTATGGCCGCATCCTAAGAATCGATAAGGATAAGCAGGTTTCAGTTGCTTGTACTTGGGATGGCGAGCCAAATGGCCTCGTCGGGACTGTCAATGGAGATCTATTAGTGGCAGACTACAAACAGGTACATACGTTGATCTATCATAGCATGTAAACTAGGTCAATTCGGCTGACTAATTTTATAGGGAATCCTTTCCTTTGACCCCGAGATAGGGAAGATAGGACCAAAGCTGAAAAGAAAGAATTTGGAACGATTCAAAGGTCCAAATGATCTAATTGTCGACTCAAAGGGAAATCTCTACTTTACAGATCAAGGGCAAACTGGAATGACGGATCCAACAGGACGAGTCTACCGTTTGTCACCGGATGGAAAACTAGATACTCTTCTCGACAATGGCCCATCACCTAATGGACTCGTTCTGTCTCGCGACGAGCGCTTTCTCTATGTGGCCATGACAAGAGCAAATCAGGTCTGGCGATTACCCCTACACCCAGACGGAACAACCTCCAAAGCTGGCGTATTCTTCCAATCATTTGGGAACGCTGGTCCTGATGGACTCGCGTTAGACGAGGAGGGCAGCCTCTTCATCTGTCATCCAAGTCTTGGATCAATCTTTGTGGTTGACACGCACGGTGTACCAAAATCTCGGATCGTTAGTGGATCAAAGGGAATTAATCTTACAAACTGCTGCTTTGGCGGACCCGAGCACAAGACGCTGTACATCACGGATAGTCTTGAGGGGAATATTCAGACGGTCGAGTGGCATTGTCGCGGAGCGGTCGCCGCACCAACTCTAAAACAAACCAAGGACGATAAACAGAGTTATTGATATGTCAGATAATAGTTCATAAAATAAGAGGGAACTCAATCTAATTTGATGTAGTTGTCAACTATCCTGAATGAGGGACCTGCCGAGGGTACCAGATAAATTGGTCGATCAAAGTATGAGTGATAAAATAAATATATCAGCTTATGGCATTTGGACAATGTTTTTTTCTTTTTTTCTTCTTTTTTTCTTCTTTTTTTAACTACTCTAACGCTTAGATGTTCTTTCCATCACCACCTAGACCTAGAAACCTGTGATGGCCAGATTGCCGTCGCGCTTCAATTCGCCTCGCCCCTCGTGTTTCGTCAATGGCAATTGGAGTCGGCAGTCAACTCAACATATTCCCATGCATCTCAACACCATGCCCTGGATATCGGCAAGTTCATATTCTCCAATCATCATCTCGACATGGAGTTAGCCGGACATTACCATACCCCATCTAACCCCATCCCATCTTCCCCATCAAGGCGTCCTCGCTTCATGAACGAAAAAAAACTCAATGCAACGTCTCGCTTGACTCGTCGGACACGTCACGAGAGATGAGATACCACACACGGCAAATTAATCCGCCTAGGGATCCACCCCTTCAAGGTTTCATCCGGGTCGAGTCCGACCACGCTAGGAAACACGCCGATGAGGGGGCGTTTGACTCCATGGGGAAATGGTCTGGGGAAGTTCGGGGAACACCAAGATCGTCGGTCATCCCCGCCTTTGTACTTTGCGACGCGGTTCTTCCAAGCTTTGGCCATTGCGCCTTGGGAAAGCCGTTGGGCGATATATTCTTGGCGTTTTCTCCCTAAGAACAAAGTCTGCCATCGACACCATCATCTCTTTCGTTCTCTACCCCAAAGCTCTTCGGTAGTAACAAAGACAAATCCCAACAATGGCGAGACCAAACATGATCAAGGCCACGAAAAGGGCTATCAAAGATAGCCCTAGAGAGATCTTCAATTGGTATCTCCTGGCTTGTACATGCATCTGGAGTTTCTCAGGTGTTGCTAAAGGCTTCGATGAGGGTATATAGCGCCTCGACATATTCGTGCAGTCCAACATAAGCTAATCAATTTATTGCCAGGGAACATCGCCTCTCTCGTTATCATGGAAGTCTTCAAAGAGCACTTCGGAATCGATAACCAGACCGACCACGAATATGCCAACACCAAGGGATGGATTGTAGCAATCGCTACCGCTGGAGCTGTCTTTGGCTGCTTGGGTTGTGTCTATTTGACTCAGAGGTTTGGAAGGACTCGAACGTTTCAGTTTTTCACTGTCGTTTACATGGCTGGTATCTTCGGTCAGACTTTCAGTAACAAGCTGGCCGTCCTTTACGTGACGCGTGTGATCTCTGGAATCGGAATTGGTGCGACCACCGTTCTTCCTTCAGTCTACATCGCAGAGGTATGTCGACCTCACAATAATGCAGTGACGCCCTGACTAAGCTAATCGTCACGTGCTGCAGATTTCTCCCCAGCCGATCCGGGGTCTCTTGACCCTCCAGTATACATGCTGTCAACAACTCGGTGTTGTCTTTGGCTTTTTCTTCAATTATGGTGTTACAAAGTATCATGCCGGAACGAGCCTCCAATGGCAATTACCTACTGCGCTTCAATTGATTCCTGCATTGATTTGGGGGGTTGGTACTTTCTTTACCCCCGAGACGCCTCGCTTCCTACTCAGCCAGAATAAGAAAACCGAAGCACTGGCTGTCTTATCAAGGTTCCGAGGTCTTCCCGAAGATCATCCTTATGTCCAATCAGAGTTCCAGGGCATAGAGTCGCAGCTAAACCACGAAATCGAGATTGTGGCTGGTGCCAACACCTGGGACCTGATCAAGGAGACCTTCGCTGATATCAGCAACCGCCGTCGCTTCACTCTCATGTTTGCATGCCATGTATTTGGACAATGGAGCGGGGCCAATGCGATCACACAATATAGTCCAACGATCTTTGGGTATCTCGGGATTGCTGGTACTGAGGCTCGCTTTCTCGCAACTGGCTGCTACGCGATCCTCAAGTTTGTCTCGGTCCTACTCTTCTCCGTCTTTGTCATCGACTTCATTGGCCGACGCCGATCCCTCATGACTGGCATTACCATACAGATCTTGACTTTGGCATTTGTTGGGGCTTACCTCAATATCACCAACGGTTGGACGACCGAGGAGATCGAGGCTAGTGCGTCTGCCATGTCAGCTAGTCGCGCGGCCATCGCAGCTATCTACATCCACGCTATCGGCTGGTCTATTGGCTGGTTCTCTATTCCCTACCTTGTGTCTGCCGAGGTATTCCCCATCCGTATTCGCTCCATCAACGTTTCAGTTCTGATGGCTGTCCACTGGGCCATGTACTTTGGCTGCTCGCGTGCCATGCCTTCACTCTTGGCTGCAACCGAGAGATACGGCGCATTCATGTTCTTCATGAGCATTGCCACTTTCTCACTTGTCTACGTTTACTTCGCCATGCCTGAAACATCTGGACGATCTCTCGAGAGTATGGACAAATTATTCGAGAGGCCTTGGTACACTGTTCATAAGATTGCATATCCTACGGTGGATGATTTGAAGCCCGCGGCTCGAGAAATCCTTGAGCCTGACATGAAGGACCAGGAGTCTGTTGTATCTAAACATGTTGAGAACCGATACTAAGAAGGAGAGTGGATTGTATGAGGGGGGCTTGCGGTGATAGGATCAGCGATACAGTAAATGAAGAGTAAAGCTTCCTCAACAAATCAACGCAATGCAATGAGTCTTTGTATGTTACCTACCTATTTACATGGGTTCTGTTAATGGGGATCGATTCTCGTTCGCTAAAGCTTGAGCTTAGTAATATCTAATCGATGGCAATGCCAACCTCTTAGATCGTTTTCGCTTCATTTGAGCGGATTGGGAGGTGCCAGGAGTTGGAGGCAAGGCAGTGTTGGTTCCAAGTCGTGCTAGGACATCCTGCTTAGTCTCAATTAGCGACATGATCTTATCGGTGGCATTGGTGGTTGCGCTATTAGGCATGCCATTATCGGGGTACTTTCTGTGGTTTGCAATCGTGTACCGCGTGGTTACGACGTTGGCGCCCTTTTAAGACTTGACTTAACCTGTCCTTGTTAGGCGGGCCAAGACAACTCTCAGCGTGTTCAGCTTCCTACTATGGAGATTTCGTATACGAGGGCACTCTTTTGCGTAGCCCCAAGTCTGTGCCATATCATTGATGGTACCACTGTTATGCTCCTGGGTCTCGTCACAACTTGTCTACTAGACTGGGTGCCAAGAAAGCTAGCCTTTATGCTTTAGGATACAAAAATAAACAACCTAACGCGTGTGATCTAAGTTGCATAAACTGACCTAACCATTTTGTCTCTCATGCCCGTATTGCTGATATCGTGATGTTTGACTAGTTACAGAAGGACTGCATTTCGACTGAAGTCGGGTAGAGGGAACTTTGAATCATTCAATGAAGCAGTTTCTTATTTTGTCTGAGTTTATATTGGGCTGTTAGACTCTCTAGCCTTTCGTCCACAAGTCTACCGGCCAGCCACAATAACGTCGGGTATTCTAAAACTCAAATCCATCCCAAACACCAGCGTTGGTAGGGTCTCCATAAACATACTGGCCCAAGGCAGATTCCATTTTCCACAGTGAGTCGTAACTCATGAGCGCCCAATTGATTCCCTCAGAATTGGTGTCATTGTCCGCTTGTATCGGATCTGTGAATTGATTCATTTGATCAAGCACGCTCTGATCAAAGAAGTCGCGATTCGTTGCAAAATTTGACATATTTTCCATGTCAGAAGGCAGAGAGCTGGTGGGTATATGCTGAGGAAATCCGTTGGTAAAGCTCTCAAGATCGTTAGGATAGCCCAGACCTGCTGGGGCTGTCGGCACTTCCAGAGATGTATCAGCTGCAGGATTCATCTCGCTTTCCTTTGGCCACAGCCTCTGCGATGCGTCTCGAAGGAGTGCATCAAATACAGAGACGTAGTTGTTAGCGTCAGGAAGCTGCTTAGTAGCGCTAGCAAGCAATTCGCGGCAACGGAGTAACTGTTCAAACGAAGAACGCAGATCCTCTGCTGCGATCGTCTTTGATACAGAGGTACAGTACATGACCGATAGCCCTGCAGTGAACAGCATATGAAAGTAGCTTCGCGTGTGTGTGATCATTTGCCTCTTTTGACTCCACAGACTGTGATATCGATCAATAGTCTCCAGACAAGATCTCAGAAAGAGGGTCAGTATTTCTTTTGGCGGTGACCCGTTAAATTTTGGCACAAGGTCAATGGCCCTTCGCAGGACAGACAGTCGCTCTCGAGCAAGTAGATGGTCGTACCATTCTTGAGTCTCGTACAGACAACTAGGCTCTTGAATGATGGGTGCACTATTCCTCCAATCTTGCAACTCTTGCAGAAGTTTGGTCATGACCACATGGATATGGCCCGAAAGGAGATGTTTAGATGTAGAATTAATGACCTTGCTCCGCAGCTTTGAGAACTCAGTCTGGATACGTGATGACACCCGTCGAAGCCTCACCGACACAAAAAAGATGGTCATCTCATTCTGTAAATCGGGTTCATGGTTGCTGTGGAATGAGTCAAGGCATTGAACTTGGCTGTTGGCTGCCTCGAGCGCTTCGTCACTTGCTTCGACAGGAAATTTAGTGCTAATGTCATTATCGTCGATAAGAAATGGCCGGTCTAACGTTGTTGAGCTGTACCTGTCAATTAGGTAATATTGCCAGAACACCCTTCGTCTCAGTTGCGTTTGCAGCAAGTCGCCACGGATATTTGGGTTGTTGTGTAGCCCAAGTTCAATGCAGAGACGGCCACAGATTCTCCCCACGTCCCACACAGATGTGCCTTGTACCAGTTAGACGGTTGTTAATATATACCAAGTTCGACATACCGATGGGATGGTAGATTCCAAATCTACATATAAGCAATAGATCCTGTACAGAGTCTAACCCTCTGGTCAGAAATTCAGTACCGAGGTGCTGTAGTGCAGCATTGTAGTACGCTTCCGGATGCCGATCATGCACCCCGTTCCGGTAGGGAAGTATGCAACCGATAGCACAAAGCATAAATGCTCTGAACAAGTCGTGTTTAGCTACTGAAGCAGAACTGTCCTGATTATTGAACAAGCGGTGATGAAGTGCCCATATGCTTCGGCGGAGGAGGAACGGATTCTGAACGTGTGTCCAGTTCAAACTATCTCAATTAGTGATTGAAGCACATAGTTCTCATAACACTAGTACTTACTATTTCTCAAAAAGCATCTGTGTTTCAGCCGCTGGAGGTAATGGGCAAGGAGCTATCGATACCTCTCCCGCGCCTGGTACATCCGCCAGTGTTCGCAGTAGACTGGCATGGGATCTTCTCCAATTGGCATCAGAGAACAGGTGCGCAATAAAACTATCATAAGAGACAAAATCAGTAGGCAAGTTTATACTAGTTAGATTAAGCCCTTAGATTGTATATGTTAATGCTCTAAAGCTCGGAGCCCAGGTAGGCTTTTCATACATACATACATACCTTATACTGGCTCCTTTTCGTGTCGCCGGTGACGAAGCTGCTATTGAATTCCTCCCATGTCGGTCGTCCGGACTAAAACTATCTGCAGTACCGGGATCATA
The DNA here is from genome assembly GCA_014899045.1 of Fusarium palustre. NCBI lineage: Eukaryota > Fungi > Ascomycota > Sordariomycetes > Hypocreales > Nectriaceae > Fusarium > Fusarium palustre. The sequence continues at coordinate 102,837 of JAAVUH010000211.1, forward strand.
AGCCGCCGCGCTGGCTTCGAGTTCTTGTAGTCTTTCAGACAAAGCCTGTTCTTTTCTCTCCAACTCATCGATTGTTCTGAGTCGTTTGTTAGCCGTTTCTGTCTGCTGTGATGAGATCAAAATTCTTACGCTCGAGATAGCTGGGTATTGCCATCTGGGTCTGAAGCCAAAATAAGACATTCAAGACCATTTCTCTCACATGAAAAACAACTTGGCCGACTATTATCACACTTTGTCTTTTTTTGGGCGCATGCCTGGCAAGCTGGCAGTCGAGGCAGACGGGTGGGTAATGACGAAGCCATTAGTATTATAGGGTTGTGTTATACTTTGGTAGAACTAGACCTCAGCGTCATTCACCACAAACCTGGGGATTAGCCTGGCATAAATATGCAGAACGTGGCTTGAAATTTGGTTGATATTCACGTGATCTACCCCGCATACAAGAGGAAATAAGAAGGCACTTGTGTCGAAATCCCCCAGAATTCTCACTATCCAGATGAGGTGCTTGAATGGAAAATCTCATTTGCTACTTGTTACCATGTATTAAAATTTCCAGTATCCCACAACCTACGCACTATTCGATATAAATTCTAGAAGATATCTAGCCGCTGCTAGACCTGTTTGCATCTGTGTCTCAGCAGTGGCAGCTCCAATGTGAGGCGTGCTGACAACTCCGCTCTCCCAAAAAGAGTTATACTTCTCGTAGCTGGGTGGTTCCTCCTCATGGCAATCCAGACCTGCACCCCAAATAAGACGTTCTGACAAAGCTTGCTTAAGATCCGCTTCGTTAATGATGCCACCCCGTGCAGTGTTGATGACAATGGCCGTCTTCTTCATCTTCTTCATTTGGTCATAATTAATGAGATTCCTTGTCTCGGGGGTCAATGGCATGTGGACTGTGATAACGTCGGATGACCTCAAGACCTCCTCGACTGACGTAGCGCGTGTATGAGGAATATCTGCCCAGGCATCTGCGGGCAGGAAAGGATCGTAAGCAATGACGTCCGCTTCAAAAGCACCTCTGAAGATCTTGGCAACACATTTCCCGATATTGCCCATTCCTAGGATACCGATGGTCTTTTCGTGAAGAATCAAGCCAGAGCACTTCTCTTTTGGGACAAGAATGCCAGATGACTGTTTGGCGATGATGGAACCGACCTGACGGGCAGAAGCAGTGGCAAGAGTCAAAACAAGCTCAGCAACTGCTCGCGCATTGACTCCAGGCGTATTAAAGACTTTAATGCCACGAGCAGCACAAGCGTTCACATCAATCTTGTCGACACCCACGCCCTGCTTACCAATAGCGATCAGGTTGGGGCATGACTCAATGTCCTTCGCTGTCAACCAAGACGATCTAATGAGAAGGTAGCGAGCCTCTTGTCGCCATTGGCTATGACGAGGGTCATCTGTTGTGATGGCATCGAAGTTCTCTTTGGCATAGGCGAGGACTTGAGGATGGAATGTATCAAGAAGGTAGACAGTAGGCTTCCCTGAGGCAGAAGGGAGACTGTCTGGAGAGTTGCCTTCTATGATACCTGGGGCCATGGTGATGAGAGTAGAGGGAGAAGAATAATACTGGTACAAGCAAAGTGGGAATGTAAATTGCGATTGGTGATTTGTGATGGGAATGCAGTCTTTGGAGGAGCAAGTTGCTCGATGACTTGCAGTTTTATCTGTCTTTGTTTACATAAACAGAAGATAGTTCGGAATGCCACCGGTCGGTCATTGTTCGTATCCCCGTTGATCATTGCTTCCTCCCATGGAGTTTCTCCCGCGGGTAGATCTGGCTTGGGAGCCTGTGACGGAAAAAGTCCAATGTTCCATGTTCCCCTTCGGCCCCGCCCCGACCCCGCAATGGCTCGGCTTCATGTATCGGCTTCAACGTACAAGCGGTAGGGAACAAAAAAAAACCGGGAAAGAGTAACCACAATTTGTATGTGTTGGGAGAGAGATTTTAGGGACTTTGATCGGAGTCTTTTTTTTGTTACCTCCCTGTTCGCATGATTGAAAGGTAGAGTCAATGGTCGTGGGAAAGAAAACCGATGTGGGGAAACGGACGGATGATCACGGTTTGTCGCAAGACATCCCTCTCTTCGATGTCTTTTCAAAACTGTATATTAATACAAGACGATATCACCTTGGCCGTATTTTAACTTGTAATTATCCATTCTACCAATCATCATTGCATCTCCACATAGAGACCAACCATCCAATCTCCCTCTACATCTCCATTTGAACCACATTCTTCGTTCCATCAGCTGAGCACAATCATTCACAATGGCTCTTGCACCTATACCCCATTCCATGCGCGAAAAGATGCTCAGAGATGAGGTCGCTTATAGTATGACTATCAAGTTGTGCAAGAGCATAGAAATCGTGGGCATGGCCAAGACAGCGTAAGATACCCCTCGCCCCCTCAAAAGAGACTTAACAAACAACCGTTATACTAACAAGAGAAGCGGATTTGATGGAATTTTCATAGAGACAGAGCATTCATCATTGGATCTTGAGTCAACAAGTCAATTATGTGTTGCGGCTCTCTACTGTGGCATTTCCCCCATCGTTCGGGTCCCCAGCAAGGACCCATTCTTTGTCTCAAGAGTCCTTGACGGCGGCGCACTGGGCGTTGTAGTACCCCATATCCGCTCTGTCCAAGACGCTCAGGACGTCGTCAATGCTGCCAAGTTCCAGCCTATTGGCTTTCGTTCCTCCACCAACGGTCTTCCCCAGCACCAATTTCGTTCCATCCCCGCCAAGCTCTCCAACCCCGTCACAAATGAGGCCACGCTAGTCATCCCCATGATCGAGACCCTTGAGGCTCTAGAACTAGTGGATGAGATTGCTGCCCTCCCTGGTGTTGACAGTCTCCTTATTGGAACAAATGATTTGACTGCTGAGATGGGTATCCCTGGCGATTACGAGAACCCTCGCCTAACTGAGGCTTATGAGCGTACCATTGCGGCCTGCAAGAAGCACGGAAAGTGGGCCGGTGTTGGAGGCCTTCACGCCCGACTTGACTTGGTCGAGAAGTTTTGCAAGATGGGAGCTCGCTGGGTTATGGCTGCTACTGACGGTCCATTGCTTATGGGAGCTGCCACTAAGAGAGCGGCTGAGATGTCAGCCTTGAATGAGTCTGTCAAGGCAGCACAAACAAATGGTACCTCTGCCAAGGCTACCAATGGGAATGGCATAACCAAGACTGCTACAAATGGAGTCACTAACGGATCTATAAACGGAACTACCAATGGTGTCGCGGTGACAGCATAGGGAAAGACTCTGGATTGACCAAGTTCACTTTATTTAGTCATTTGTCTATATCAATTTAATTGAAAGTGTTTTCATCTTGACGCAATAAAAAGAGCGACATTGCGACTTTGTCTAGAGGAATCAGAAGAGATGGCCGGTCGAGGTGTCAATGAGAAAACTAGTGGATCAGCTTATGACATTCAGACTATGGGCGTTAGTTCATTTATTTTTATCTCCTGAAGCTTAGAGTAGAGATCACTTTCCCTGCTTCCTCGTCTAGCCTCTTTTGATCATGCACGTGATTAGACAGGATTATCTCCGATAAAGCTGCATCGTCCCCAGATTTCCCCCCGGAATAGCTCCGTTTTCACATCAAGAACCAACTCCAGACAGAGCAGCCTAACATGACAACTGATTGGCGAGAACGTTCCGAAGTGTCAGACTCGGACCTCACACAAGCCAGTGGTAACCCCAACCCCTCACAAACCAAGAACAGGGTCAGTTGTCAGCGATGTTTCAAGGTAAGCCTGCTAAATATAGACAGGACAGGGAAGAATTCTAAAGTGGCAGTAGAGAAAGCAAAAGTGTGACAGGATTCGGCCTGCCTGCACATCATGTGCTACTCTGGGAGTGGAGTGTATCGCTCGCTCTCAACAATTCGACTTTGATGCTAAAGAGACTGGCCTCACCCCTGCTAGAGTAAACGGGTAAGTTGATCTTGGCATCCATTAATCATTGATCCTCCCCCCGAAATTGGAAATGTCAGTTGTTGGAAAATAAAGGGACAAAATTACGAGTAGTCAATGCATACTCTCTTTAGTTGACTCAGATGGCTTCTCTTAAAGCTCCAACCTCACATGCTGACCTCTCCATTGCCCCATATTCTTTGCTTGGCAAGGCTAATGCATAATAGTTATGTCGAGTCTCTTAGACGTCGCGTGGCTGAACTTGAGCAGAAAGTCAAGGCAGCTGAGATCTCCCACATTCAGGCCCGACAGTCCTTTACTTCAGATTCCGCCCCTCCCATCAATGGCAAAAGACGTCGTTCTACTGAGGGTCATGTACCCGACGACCAGTCAACTGTCGAAGATACAATGAGCGCGATTCATATGCTGTCTAACAAAGCTATGGCTGAGTCTCGTGTCAATACAGGCAACGAGCCCCATAAACTTTCAATAATTGAGTCCATCTCAGCAGCACTCGCTGTTGATGGTCGGAATCCTTCCAAAGCCTCGGTCGTGTCTTCACAACATATGTCTCTGGCTGACGACCAGTTCATTCAACTAACACATGACCTGACGTTGAGTCACATCCAACGTTTTATTGACTGGAGTGTATGGCTTCCGTACATTGACGAGAATCGTTTGATGCAGCAATATGATGCAGTCGTTGGCTCTCACGATGGAATAGACCAACCTTCGCTCTATCGCTTCAATACATATTTAGCTATTGCGATCGGTATATCCATGTCACCGGATACAAGTCACTTGACGACACTGGCCACAAATCTTCACAGTGCTGCTATCAAGTTACTACCGTCCATTCTTTATTCCCAAGAGCCATTTGACACTCTGCATTGTATGCTCCTGCTGGCTGTGTTCTCCTTGTTCAATCCCTCTGGGGGATCTACGTGGCATCTCTTGGGGTTTATATGGACAAATTGCCTAGCTGCTGGTTTACATAAGCTTGCTATTCCACAAGATCGTCTGGGGCAGGATACCCCGTACAGAGCTGATTGGATATTCTGGACAGTCTACCTGCTTGATCGCTCTTTGGCTTCCTCTATGGGTAGACCGTTTGGTATTACAGATGAAGACATCTCAGTTTCCGTAAATACTTACGCTTCAGCTTTCGGAATGGGTCACTAATTGTAATTGTGCAGATACCCGAGGCCCCAAATGATGACGAATCAAACTTGTCTGTTGCAGTGAGAAACAAGCTTGCTCATAGTCGGCACCTTGTAATTCATGCGCAACTCATATCCGACATCTGTGGAAGACATCGGCCGAGTCCGATATTCTCGTACAGTAATCTTTGTTTTTGGAGAGAGTTTCCACCAGCGCCAAATGGCAATGCCTCCCCACGTGGTTATGCACTAGAGTCTTTGGATCAGCTAGCCTGTCGGGCAATGATTCTGATAGTCAACCCTCCGTCCAGCACCGTAACCAACTCTCTACTTGCCATCGGAGATTTCCCGGACATCAAGGCCGATGCTATCAGTTCTTGCAAGAGTCTTATCGAGCGACTCTATAGTAAGTCGACAAATCACATGGCAACGGTATCATTCTTGGACGCCTACGATGCCTTGGCAGCTGCGGTTGTGTATGTATGTCTTGTGCAGCTTACACACCACCTGGGTCAACAAGGATTCGCACAGACATTTGAAGTGGTCAGCAAAGCTTCCGTCCTGTTGACGCAGTGCTCGACAAGGTTCACCGCCATCGGAGTGTTCCAACAGTTCCTACTGTCGCTGTCAACTAAGATCATGGAGGGTCCCACTAGTGTGCAGGTATGTGTATCCGCGAGTCATGTGTCAGAGCTTAAATTTTGCTGAACGATTGACTAGGAATATCTAGAGGTTATACCGCCAGAGATTCCCAGCCACCTACGGGCTCTGGTCCAGAACTATGCTTCTTTGAGCCCTGGGACCGGGTAATCAGCCATTTGTTTTGACCCTTTTTCCCTGCTGAAAACATGGCCTGTTCCAAGACCAATACTACGGCGCTACCCCAACATCCTTCATCCCGGCCCCACGCCGTTAGTACGCAAAGAAAAGGAATGATTGGCGGATCTTGTCCGATAGGTGACATTCGACAATGGAATCCCCCGCGATCCAAGAAAATACTCTAACTCCAGACTTGTAAACGCGGGGATGCGGGGAGGACCCAGACTTGGAAGCCGAGAGTGATTTCGGTTAAGTGAGAGAGTCGTGGGGAGACTCACCTTGGCACTTTTCTAATGGAAGCAAACGAGACTGTATAAAGTCTGATGATCCATCCACAATGTTCACAATCATCAGCAGGCTTCTATCCAACCTTTGACAGATCGCCCAGCTACACACTTTAATCCTCCAAAATGACAAGCCCCGTCCATTCAAAACCCGGCTCTTTGGATGCCAAACGAGATGTCGAGTACGAAGAAAACGCGCCCGAACGCGATGAGGTCCTCGAGCGATACGAGCTTATCAAGGATAAGACTCCAGAAGAGCTAGCTGCCATTGAAAAGTCACTCGTTCGCAAACTTGACTGGAAGTTTCTTCCGATGGTCACAGCCATGCTTCTGATGAAGTGAGTGACAGATAGATCTCTAGCTGTATCATCATATTCTGACTGTAGAAAAGCTACCTCGACCGAATCAACGTTTCCAACGCTCGTCTCGCCGGTATGCAAGAGGATCTGCACATGTCCGACACTATATGGTCTCTGGGTATCTCTCTGTTCTACGTCGGATACATCATCTCTCAGATCCCCGCCAACGTCATCATCGCTAAGGGAAGCCCCCGTATTCTTCTTCCCTCTTGTATGCTTGCGTGGTCTATCGTCACTATCTGCATGCCTGCTGTTTCTGCGGGCTGGGGATTCTGCCTATGCCGTTTCCTTGTCGGATTAGTTGAAGGACCCTTCGTCCCGGCTGTCTCTCTCATGACCTCATCCTGGTACACAAAGCATGAGTCGCCTTTGAGGATGGGTATCTGGCACGCTGGAAACACAATCTCCCAGGCGTTGTCCGGCCTACTCGCAGCTGGAATCTTGACTAACATGGAGGGTGTCGCTAACTTGCGAGCATGGAAATGGTTTCTCCTGATTGAGGGTGCTGCTAGCATTCTCGTTGCCGTTGTCAGCTTCAAATTCATCCCGGATTTCCCCAACAATACTGGTACATACTTTATCACTGAGGAAGAAGCTGAGATGGCTCAATACCGCCAGGCCATTTCTGCTGGTGGTCTGTCTGAAGATGATGCTGGTGACTACTGGGGAGGTTTCTGGATGGTAAATCAAACCCATCCATTTGACTTGACAACTACTGACTTCGCAAACAGTGCATGAAAGATCCGTTTTCGCATTTGTTTGCGGCTATTCACTTCTGTCTGATCATCGCCCAATCATACAAGGACTTCTTCCCTTCTGTAAGTTCATACCTTCATTTCTCTTTCATTACTAATCAGTGGTGAAGATTGTTGCTACACTTGGCTTCTCGGGTACCACGACCTACCTCATTCAAGCCCCTCCACCAATCATTGCCTTTATTATTACCTTGTTCATTTCCTGGTCGTCTGGTCGCCACCTCGAGCATGGCTTCCATATCATTGTGCCCATTCTTTTCACATTGATTGGGTGTTGCATCATGATCACCATTGAGAATGTTGGTGCTCGATATTTCTCCATGATTCTACTCGTTATCGGCCCCTTTGTTGGTCTGAACGTAAGTTGTCTTACTTGGTTTGTTCACGAAAGTGTTGCTAATTGTTTCTCAAGCTCCAAATCTCCTGGGAAACTACTGTTGTGCCTCGCCCTCGAACCAAACGTGCTGCCCTGATCGCCTATGCTAACTGTGTTTCCTCTGTGTCTCACTGGTTCACGCCATACTTCTTCCTCCGAAACCAGGAGCCATACTATCAGACTGCGGGCGCCGCGATCATCACGGGCTGTGGTCTTGTTGTTATTTTCGTTCTGATCACGAAATGGTATGTGAACAAGAAGAATAAGGAGTTGGAAGCTGCAGAGATTGCAGCTGGAGAGCCCAAAGGATGGAGATTTGCTAGTTAAGTTTTCGAGTTACTTGGAATGCAGGAGATCATGATTACGCGTTGATCTTGAGTCTGGCAGGTCAGCTAGAATATTATTCATAGGCAACAAGAGAGTGTGGCAGACGCATATGACTCGAGGTACACAATCATGTGCATCGCATAATAACCGGTACGGATTTAGATAGTGGCTGATAGAAATGTTAAATCAGCTTTCGTAAGGATATAGCCTAAGAGTGTGCTAATATTTTCGCCTGATCCATATCCAATCCCTATTTCTTTGCATCCCGCCTGACCATGACATGATAGTTACTGAATAGAATCTGTAGGAGAGATGTCAATAATTGTCACTGTGTCTATGTCTATGTCTAGGTACATATATCAACACTCACTCAGAGTTGACATTCTCTTTCTTATCTCGTGCTGTGACATCACAGCCGGTGAAACTGCATCTCCTTCCTCTTATGGTTGTTAGATGATCTATCAAACTAATCACTAAAGAGGCAGGAGAGCATGATAACGCAGTGATCTTGAGCCTGGCAAGTCAGCTAGGATTTGATGTAAAGGCAATAAAAAAGTGTGGCAGATGTATATAACGTAATGCAGAAGATGACACAAGCAGCCACTGAGTATAAGGTGTAGGAGAGATGCAAGTGGTTGTCTCTGAGGATATTGCTACACAAAGATGTATGATATGTGGTAAGTCTTCCCTTGGTGTTACAGACACATGGATGTCATCACAGGGAAGTATTAGACAAGCCGTGGAAATGTCTGTTATGTATCATTTAGAATATACAAGAAACGTAAGGAGGAGTCTAAGCGTGGTATGGCAGTCCTTCAATATTAATTTGACTGTTATCTTTCACAAACGCGCATTGTCGTGGAGTTGGATCCAGCGATGTAACGATACGGGTAATCGATTGGTGCCTGGCTAGCTAAAATACGCGATGGCTACGTCAAGATAAAGTTGCTAGCTCCAACTTTAGTTATACGGGTTGCTCAAAATGGCAGAGCCCTGCAGTCAGTACTCAAACCCAACTTCATCATCACGGGTCCAGGGAGGGATGATGGTGGCTCACGCGTCTAACTCCCAAAAGCGGTTTTCTGCATCAATGGCCAAACTGATAAGTGAAGGAGTAGCCATACAAGGCGACAAAATGTCACAAAGACCTGGTCTATCAACTGCACCTATATGGGTCTTTGTATAGATGTCTGCTCCTACCTTCTCTCTCCGGATGCGTTCCGAGCTGCCCGTGTGGACCGTTTTAAGGAATGTCTGCCCACATCCCGAACGTTGAACAAGGGGCAACGTGGACGACAGCGAATTAGGAAGAGCTGTTTACTCAGATCATGATGATACAATCGTAGATTGAAAAAGATCAGCGTTTGGCATGAATTTTCCTTCCAATTAAGGAACTTGATGCACACCGGAACATTATCGAGGCACCATTGCCAAGACGGTAGAACAGGTCAATGCAACTATATGAACCAAAGAATCCATAACGATGGTCGGTCCGAAAATACATAAAAAGGAACCAGCGTTCTCCCATCTGTAGTTTATTCTATCAACCTTTCAAACTCATTCACTCTACTCTTCTTCCTCTGTACAGCTATCATGCGTTTTACCAGTTCAATTGCCCTGGCGCTGGCTACTCTGGCCGTCGCTCACCCTGGTGAAGATCATCACGATGAGCTTCTGGAGCGTCGAGCATTCGAAGCTAGTGCTGAGCGACTATCCCTGCGTCACTGCGCTGAGAAACTAAAGGCTCGGGGTGTTACCGACCGCAACATCAAGCGTCGCTCCGCTTTGATTCAGAAGCATCGTGAGAAGCGTAAGCATTGACCATCTGGTACTTGACTCGTGCCGTTCTAATGTGGCCCAAGGTAACATCAAGAAGCGGGATCTTGAGGACGTGCTCAACACGGACCACAACAAGACCGATCTTGGCTACACGCCCAACACCCCACCCGAGACTCTTTTCGCGGGGCAGAACTCTTGTGTCCTGACCCCCGAGGTTACTATCGGTCCCTACTGTAAGTTCTCGTCAGCTACCACAAAGCCTTAGACTAACAATCCCAAGACGTCAGTGGCGAGACTATTCGCAGCAACCTCAAGGAGGACCAGGAGGGTGTCGATCTCATTCTCGACTACCAAATCATCAACGTCGAGACCTGCGAGCCTGTGCCAGATCTGTACCTCGATATCTGGCACTGCAACTCGACTGGTGTTTACGCGGGTGTGAACAACCAGGGTAACGGAAACATCAACGACAAGACCAACATCAACAACACCTTTGGCCGTGGTATCCAGCAAACCGATGAGGATGGTGTTGCTCAGTTTGAGACACTCTTCCCTGGCCACTACACTGGCCGCACAACCCACATTCATCTTCTCGCTCATGCGAACGCTACTCTGTTCGAGAACAAGACTCTTGGAAACGATATCTACAGCAGCCACATCGGTCAGACCTACTTCGACCAGGACTTGATTCACGAGGTTGAGGCTCTTGCTCCCTACAACACCAACACCCAGGAGCTCATGACCAACGCTAAAGACGGAATCCTGGCTGATGCTGCCAACCAGGACTACGACCCCGTTGTCGAGTGGACTCTTCTTGGTGACACTGTTGAGGAGGGCATCTTTGGCTGGTTGGCTTATGGTGTCAACATCACCGTTACCAACAAGGTCACCCCTGCTGTTTTCAGGTATGAGGATGGTGGACACACCAACCCTGACTTTGGAATGGGTGGTGGTCCCGGCGGTCCTGGTGGTCCCCCTCCTTCCGGCGCAGGTGAGGCAGAAGATGCCGCTTAAGCACAAGTTACTGCAAGGGCTTTTGTAACCGTGTTGGGGGGTGATCTTCCAACAATGCCAATACTAAGATAGTGATTTTGATATATAGCCTTTTTCAGTACATTTCTTCGTTATCAAGATAACACATAGGTAGATAAAAACTACATCAAATGGAGTACTATTAGTCTAGTACATATTTTGTGAGTAGAGCCACTGTGAAAAGAAACCCTAGTAGCTGCACACAAGTAGAGAGAAACAGTTTGATGTTATCTGACAAAGACTCAATGAACTGTTATCTCTTTTAACCTACTGATACAGTTATCGATTCCCTGATAAGCGAGTCTGGCCTCTTTATCATCTCACTCCAGTCATTGTTCGGGTGAACAAGCGACAAGCGAAGTCGATGTCATCTTTTCAGATTTTATTTGCTTAATAGGAATTGACTTATCAGCCTAATGATGCCAAGCTGCTATCTAGAAATTAGGTTACTCAGTGCCGTATGCCCAGACGTCTGAACCGAGATGGGTATGAGCATACACAAATCCTCTTCCTTAAACCAAACCCAACGCGAGATGATTCTCTGGTTACATTTTTGCATTGTTGTTCATATTATACTGCGGGACCGATGAATAAATAATGTATTGAATAACTAAGTAGGGCGACGGCGCCTGTATGATGTGCTCACTTAACCTGACACCTGACAGCCTTTATATTGGACACGTTCCCTAAATAACCTCTACCCAAGCCTGCCCAACTACGGCTACAACGTATACACCTTCTCTATCTAGTTTAGAGTGAACAGTATGTTTGACATACAGGGACTTATTGGGTAGGTTTCGCAGAGCAACCCCCGAATTTGCCCGTTCGCTTTCATTTCGAGAAACAAGTAATTCGCCCATGATCAACTGAACACTCGCAATTATGTGCCTAATCATCGCGTGCGGACCTCTACAATACCTTTTACAATTCCCGTTCCAGGGGCAGTAATAACCCAATCAGGTGAGAATTCGTAAAGACTATGTCCACAGATGATTCCCATCGGTTTTACGAGAAGAAATACCCTAGATATGTGGGTCTAAAGTTAAGTCAGTTCTTGAAGACCCAACGGAGAAAAAATAAGCTTATCCTCATTAAGAAGCTGCCGCATTCTGTTGGTTTGCACAGGGTCCTTCTTGACTTGCAAAACGCCTCACGACGAATAACACAACAGTATTCAGGCAACAACAGGTGATGCCAAGTGCGCCAAGCCCACTGTATCCGAGACGAAATGAGCTGTGCCGCTGTGTTGGTTGTTCGAGTATTTCACATGAGTTGACAACCAACAGTCGCTAAACTAGATAAATAGGCCTCGATCGCATCTTTGAGATGCTACTACACCCTTCTGTTAATTGATCAAAAGGTCTATAAGTCGACAGCGCAAAATGCCTACCGCTACGGAATTCTTCGGCATAACTGCCGAAAACCTCGGTGCCCTGACAACGACTTATACCGCTCCGTCCTCATGCGCAACCAGCATTAATTATCCTATGTTCGTTAACGCAACTTCGCCTCACTATTATCTGGGTCAACCTTGGTGCAGTGTGGAGAGTTACGGTGATTGCCTCCCAACTGGCGAAGGATGGACATCTGAGGATCAGCAAACTTCAACCTTCTTTCAAGCCACCTATGCATATTATTCTCCGGGCATTGCTTGTCCGGCCGGCTGGAAGACAATTGGGCTATTGGCTCATACTGACAGTGGGAAGTTCAGCGCATCTGGTATAATGACGACGGCGGCACCGACGTTGGATGGATATCCAATGGGTGTCTACTCTACCGACTTTTGGAAAAATATTTTGGATGTATCGGAGACTCTTGCATACTGCTGCCCTAGGTAGGATCAATTATAATAGTCCTCAAGCCCCAAGGTTCAAGTCACCAGACTAATAGACGCAGCGGCTATGAATATTACGAGTTTGGAGGATGCATGTCTACGCTTGGCCCAGTCACCTCGCACACGTACTCGGAGTTCTGCATCTTGCAAGGTCGTAGTGGTGGCAGTATTACTTTCATCTCTTCCGTGGACGGCTTAACCTATCCAGATGGTGTCGCCTCTCTCATGAAACCTACCGAAGCTCCGAGTTATAGTACGATCATGATGGGCTTGGAAGAGGCTATGGGAGGGAACGAAAGTATCAGTGATATCGCGGTTGCGACTTGGGCACCTGACGTAGTTTTGATCTACCAAGAGTCAGATATGGTCAAGGGCGAGGAAGAGAGCGATGCCGAAGGGCGTGATGAGAGCGCTGCTTCTACTATTACGGGACAAGGTGTGATTAGTGTACTTGGATTGACATTGGGATTACTGGCGAGCGCAGGCATGATCTTCTTTTGATGGAATTTCTTTCCTGTAGGTCGACGGTAAAGAATATTATAGGGATTGTGGCCCTCGTGCCTTGATAGAAGAAAAGCGCAACTAAATGAGAGACTCCAAATGGTCGAGAATATGTCAGAAATAAGCAAAGTTCTCATGCGTTTTTCTCTCTGTGCTAGGACTTATCTACGTATATCTCCAATCTAAAGTCAATACAAAAGCTTCCCGTATCCCTCTAATGCTCAACTGAATCAATGTCCAATTCCTCAGAGCGCCGACGAATAAGCAAATTGGTTTTGGTATCAGCTGCTTGCATCATGCCAAAGTGAGATGCCTTGGGAACAACGCCATCAGCGAGCTTCCAATCATACTTTAGAAGCATATGGCAAAGAGCGATCTTGATCTCATTGGCGGCGAAGAAACGACCAGGACACGCGTGAGCACCGTAACCAAATCCTAGGTGTTCAGCGCTAGGGCTAACAAGATGTGGATGCGCGTTCTTGTCTTGCTCAGACGCTTCTCTCATACGAAGATAACGATACCCGTCGAACTTGTCTCCGTTCTCGTGGAATTCGGAGCTCCACATGTGCGTAGTATCGCAGACGAGCCTGGTTCCCTTCTTGATGACATCGCCATTGGGGAGTGTAACGTCTGCCACCGCCCGTCTCCTGAAGACACCTATCAAGATTGTCAGCTATTGGTCTGGTAGACGCGTTAGATAAGACTTACCTATTATGACCGGCCTAAGTCTCTGGGATTCTTTGATAACACTGTCCATAAGCTTCAAGTTGTAAAGGGCGGTCTTCTTAAGTCCATCGCTCTTCAAAACACTGACGATCTCCTCACGAAGCGGCTTGAACAGTTCAGGATAGAGAGCAATATTGTAGACTGTTTCTGTAAGAAGATCGGTAGTGGTGTGTATAGCCACAAGTGAGAGCGCGATTTGAGCGATTGCAGGATCGTGGTTGTCATATTCTTGCTCGAACCATTCGATTGAATCGTCAAACGGACTTGGCTTTCCCTCCGCCATTACCTTTGCCTTTATAGCGTTGCGTTGTTCCAGAAAAGGCTTCAGGCTTTGTCGCGCATCTTCGAGCAGAGACCGCACCTTCTGGCAAGAGGGGAGGAAATGATGAACATACGGTCGCGCCCATCGGGGATAAGTTCGTAGGATGTCGCCTGCCAAGAAACTTTGAACAGTGTATTCGGCGGAAAGTTTTATCCAATCTTCATTTCGACACAAGCCTTCGCCCATAAAAACTCGAGAAGACATACGTGACACAATACGCATGTAGTCCTGAGAAGGGCTCATTTCATGCCACTCTATAGCTTCGTGGTTAGAATTCCATGTCTTTTATTGGCAGTAGGATTGGTGTTATACCTGTCGAATCGGTAAGGACATCCCGGTAGGCTGCAGACGCCTCCTCTGAAAGGGGTCCAGTAACCTTGGCTGAGGATTCGTAGTAAGCAGTCTGAAACAATAAACACGACGCAAGAGACTAACTCAAAGCTTTCGTTAAGTGCTTGTTTATCACTTGAGTAATGCGTTGATTGCCATGGAACGGTTCGAACCCGGGAATATAACCATGAGAGTCCTACCTAGTTAGTCATCTTGAGCCTTGCAGCCAACCACAAACATGATATACTTACATCTTGGGCAATTGTCTGGAAGTCTAAGTCTTTGTGACTCTTGAGTTCGTTGAGGAACTTGGGAGGTATGATGACGACTTCTCCCCAGTCAGTGTTAGCCCTGTAAGGGTCATCCTTGTATAGAGCTCTGCCTTTAGCGAGGACATATTTGCTGTTGGCAATGAACTCGTTGACAACGCGACCAGTCGTAAGCTCTAGGGTTCTTTTTGGATTCAAGAGTGGATACTTTTTATAATTCTTGTGGAAAGAAAACCGAACAATGAAGAGAGTGAATAGAGTAATGCTGCAAAGTATTGCATACTGGTGTTTCCCCAGGATGATATCCATGTTGGAAGACATGGCGATGACTGTTGACTTGCTCGGTTTGACTTTTTATAAAACGCTGTGTCGATATAGATACTTATACTCAACTATTGTCAGAACTTAATCTGATGGTGTTGAAGATCTTCACGCTATCGTGCCCGACAGACCGAAGTGTAACCATCGGGACTCTCCAAGAGCCCGATCCCCGTCGGATCCACAACTACCGGAGATATAATAATAAACGATAATGTACGCTTGATTGGTTCAACAGGGTTGAAACCGTAAAACTTTAGTGCATGACCCGTTTCATGTACCACGTAATGGCAGTGTTGACTCAGGTTCAAATAATGCATCAGAGAAAAGACGGAGCTCGTTGGGCAAAGATTAGCGCAGATGCGTCCATCGTATTCGTATAGTTTGCGCTGAAGACCGTTGAGAACCACTCAGGCTTGAGATGCGAATATGCAGCATCCCTGCTGTAACTCCGTCTGTTGTCCGAAAAAATCAGGTTGACTGCAGCTCTTGCCACTTGCCGACATCGGTTGCGGTATGCAAACCCTGGATATCGGACTCTTTAACGACTGCGACGCAGACTACGCGCAGTCCGGCTGGGACCAATACTTCATCAATTTCCTGAATCTACTTGGTGTATCCTTCTTCAAGACGATTCCAATGAGGCTACTGATGTTAGAAACCGCTCTAACAATAACTGTTATCATATTCGACGTATGGCATGAACATCAAGCCTGGAACTCCCGCACGCGAAGAAATGTAGACAACTTAATGCTAGGGCTTGAGCACGTAGTTGGGGGCTACCCTGCGTTGAGGCAACTGGGTGTAAGCGGTGTCCTTTTCGAACCTTGGCTGCAAGAAGATCCTACTTCCGACGGCGTGATAGGTACACTCAGGGGAGGCGCTGTGCAGATTCGCTGTTCATTTTGAGACCGTTTTACCCTGCTCAGCTCTGGTAAGATGGTCGGAAGATCAAGGACTGACATATATAGCATCAAGAAGCCTCAATTGCTCATACTGAGCTAACCTATAAAATGAGCAAGTCAAACATTGATTACAGCTTTGCCCAACTACGACATAAGCACCTCAATCTTTAGAAATTTAGCCGCAGGTTAGAAATTTCAGGTCATTTAGATGTGCGATCATTTACAACACGTCATCGTCGTTCAAGGGTCTGGAAACCTGCACCAGATTTGCCACGTTAAAGCCAAAGTTACAGTTACTGTTCGCACCCATTGATAAATTACTGGATTGATCTCGACTTGAACGGATCACCAGGACGTAACGCTCTGAAGATTGAAGAAATACTCTATAAATGACCTAGAAAGGAAGGCACCTTGATGCAAGACGTAACTGAATGACAAGGCCCAAGTCTGGAAAAAGTTGAAAAGGAGAGAAGAAGAAGGAAAGGAAGAAGACATCTCGCAAGTAACCCTGTGCCAGAGCTAAGGCTCAACGTATGTCTAGCATGACGGATTTCGCATCAAGGTCTTGTTTCATGGGAATTCCGCCGTGACAAAGAATGAATATTTAATCGCGGAACCGCAAATCTATGAGCCCTGCAGTCTCCTAATCAGCCGAGCGTCGGACTGTTGGTCACGTTAATTTTCCACTTTTATCTTGGTACATATAAACTAGGCGTTGATGCCAATGTGACTCTCTATTTCGTATAACCGTCTATCACCGACAGCAAAGGCAAAAAAAAAAAAAAAAGGTCCTGTGTAAGCATTGGAGTCATAGTGCTTGAAAAGTGTAATTGAAGATGGAAACCTTATTATCAGGTCTATCACCCACCTTTGTCTATTTTAGTTCCATGGATGTGTTAGTAAATATTGCAATTGGTATGTCTAAATGAAGAACCAATTTCCGTTGCAGTGATGTTGCTCTTTTCTTTATTTAGTAGAGCTTTAAGAGTATGGAGTTCACTGTGATATTGAGAAGAACCCCAGGTTTAATGAGACTGCGTTCTGCTGATAATAGTAAACGGTACTGGGATTGGACCTCCGATGCCAAACACGTAGCTGGTTCAGACTTCTGGGACCCTGACAGGGGTGTTGGTGGCAACGGCGGCGACAAGACCGAGAAAACCAGCGACGGACGCGAGTGGAAGTGTCTGTTAGACGACCCCTTCAAGAGTATCCGCCCAGCTTACAGTAAAGGTATGGCTGCTGACATTGCTTGTCTCGCGAGTTTTCCGATCGGCAGAATCGCCCTGGTACCATGCGCGCCAGCGGCTATAACCCCCGAGCTTATCGCAGAAATGAACAAGCTCCCTGACTTTGAATCTTTCGAGTTCAGATTGAAGAATGTTCCCCACGGTCCCATCCACAGCGCCGTCGGTGGCCAGATGGGCGACATGGACCCCTCTTCCTTGCCTAACGGTAAGTTAATCCCACACTTCTCTCTATCCCTGGTTTTCTGTACCCCGCTGCTTAAGAAAGTGCCTAATCTATTTGGACGCCCCCCAACAGATCGTGGAGGAATCTTCTCTCATCATTCTCAGACACAAGTGTACCAATCTGATAATCAACTATCATTCTTACAACAAAGCTCCGTAGTCCACATTCTCATTAATATCTTAATCGCATTTCATTCTGTTGATGGTAGACTTCCTTGCGACACCCACTATCCACAGCGTCCGCAAAAGCATCCATGCAGCGGGGACCCAAACATTGATCATGGCGTATACATGCATTTGATGTCCAGGAAGTGCTGCCCCTAAGCCTGTGACTGCCAACGTAGCACCTGCGTGAAGAACATCAAATGCGAAGAAGGATAACAAGACCGCCTTGATGACTTGCTCCGCATCATGGACATCTCGCAATTTATACCGAGCAACGTACAAGAGCATGGGCTCAATCACGCCACTAAATGCAAGAGCCGCCATGAAGACATACCAGAGACTGCGGAGCTGTGGAGTATTCCAGGCTGACTCCGCATTACAAGGTTCATGGAGAGGTGAGGGTGTCCAGAAAGGTCCCGAGCTGTCGATTGGAGCGAGGGAGTGGAAATGATTGGACGGTGATACTGGGATAGACGATATAGATGCAATTATAACACTTGGCTATGAAAAGGTTAATCAGATACTCAAGAAGGAGGAGAGTTATCGGGCTGTGTACTTCGAAGATCATGAACAGGAACTGATAGTGCCGCGGGAAGATCTCAGAAATATGCATCGAAGTGCGATCCTTTTCTGACATGTTGATTGCTGGTTGATGGACCATCAAGGGGGCTTAAGATTTGTGTACTGAGTGGAGAAAGCGGTCGTAACCGACCACTATTAAACTGTTCACTTTCTGAATGTCGGTATGAGCATGCGGTAATTTGCACAAACCATTCTTTAAATAAGCCCCTATTTCAGTTTCAATCACGTGATAGTCTGATACAACGTAGACCCATATCTGATTCGTACCGATGTCTTACTGGATACTTTA
The DNA here is from genome assembly GCA_014899045.1 of Fusarium palustre. NCBI lineage: Eukaryota > Fungi > Ascomycota > Sordariomycetes > Hypocreales > Nectriaceae > Fusarium > Fusarium palustre. Next base: position 121,373 of record JAAVUH010000211.1, read on the forward strand.
GTAGCATTAAGTTTAGGAAGATGGTGTTTCGCATGAATTATCATTTGCAAATTTCCAGGTGCTGCTTCCCCCTGTTTATGTAAGAGAGTACAAGGTGATTGTTGTTCTAGTTCTCGGGGGTCCCTTCGATAACGAATTCGTCCTGTCTAGCCTTTTGCTTTCGGCCTTTATAAAAGCAAGCATAAAATGTACTACCAGCAATAAACCCAGAAATACCAACTGAAGCATACATCCATACAAGGTATGGATCCTGAGATACTGCTCCCAGAGCGATACATATCGCAGCGGCGACTGCGATAGTCATCCAGAAGAGCGCAGATATAACGGATCGCAGGCTATAGAAACAATGGTTAGTATTTCCAAGTATTTTAGTTAAAAAGATTGGTAAAGACATACTTCTTGGGTGCCTGGGTGAATGCTAGCTCCAGACCCGTAATGATGACGAAAGCTTCAGATAATGCCACTAGGATGTAAGCTGGTGCCTGGATCCAAACATGTATGCTGTTGGGTGGGGAATTGTAGATATAGTGCTGGAGTACTGCTGCATAGGCCATTGAGATGGAAGCAAACATGAATCCCATAAAGATACGTGTGACTGGATCAAAGTCGATTCTATACTTTCGGAGGAGAGGATATACAATCACTAGATCGGAATTAGTCATGCCCAAGGTAAGCAGGTTTGAAGAACTTACGATCAAGGAAAGGAATAAAGAAGCAGAGGGCGATCGGGTCAAGGTTCTGCAAGAGATCATTGGGGGTCCCGTGAAGTGCCATGGTGCCAGCTTGAGAAATGAGATTGTTCCACATCTGGTTCCAGCAGATAAAGTAAAACGGGAAGAAGAGGAACATCTGGATCAAGAATCGTTAGCACATACATCATACTGCTATATAGTAAAGCTTACCTTGCAGCTTTTGAGTCCTCGCTCTACATCACCAACATATGCATCGGTGTACCTCTCCTGAGAGGCCAAAGGGTACTTGTCACTGTGGCCATGGTCTCTAAGGGCTGATGGTCGCGCATTTTGGAACCCTTTTTCCTTGATCGCGATACTGGTAGTCCGGCAGGCGTCGAGGATCGCCGAGCCAACTGGGGGAACGCGTATATACTTGTTTCGACCAGAAAGGAAAACGCAAGCCGAGATAATAATAGCGCTACAGTAACTAGAGTTAGAACAGTATCACGATTGAGAGGTTAACGATGCTTACATGAGAGGGACCAAGTATGCCAGATAGAATGAATGGCGGGCTTCGATATTTACGGTGATGAGTGGTGATAGGGCTCCGATGTTGACGACCCAGTAGAACCTGTATCATGATGAGCATCCAACGGCAGACATAAAGATAGAAAAGATTTACCACATGAAGAGCTTCTGTACAGTGAGTTCTGGGTCCACGATAACTTCTTCGCCAGACTTGAGAGTTTTGAGAACAGGGCGTGAATGCTGATACTGCTCAGCACACATTGGTGTTACATTGGCCTTGATGCCTCCCGTTCCGAGACCTATTGTGACCATAGCAGCAATCAGTCCTCCGAGGCCAGCGCCATTGTTGATGGCTGTGGGAGTAGAAGTGGAGACGAGTATAACGAGGCCGATAGTATAGATGACACATGCGCAGCAGATAGCCTTGTATTTCCCAAGGTATTGGTCTGTAAGTTTGCCTGTCAGTTCGCCGTCTCTTTGAAGGAAGGATTTACTTGGAGACGAACCAGCTATGATGGCACCAATGACTGTTGATGAATACGCCCAGAATTTGAAGAAGTTGCCTAGGGCGGTCGCAACAGCTTGCCCCTTTCCAAGAGCTCCAGGAAGATCGGAATCTGGATCATATGGATTACTGGAGTTCACATAATTAGTATCAAGGGCGCGCAGATGGGCGAGGGTGACAAACTTGATGTAGTTCTGGATGGGACCAGAGAGGCCAAAATATGTAAATCGCTCACCAAGCTAGATCATATCTATCAGCTTGGACTCTTGGAACATCTCATGTTGATTGATCTGATGTCCGTACCTCGACAGCCAGGATAAGTAATGCAATCTTGGGCAACTTGTCAGGAACCCTTCTTAGACCTTGCCAACGGTCTTCAACTCCGGCGATACTCTTGGTATCCGCCATGTTGGCATCAGATACCTTCGAGTCCATGTTGATATCAGATCCCATGTCAAATAATTGTAAAAGATGTTGGACAAATTTGATATGAGAAGACGAGGTTCGACTGTCTGGCAACTACACGATCTGACCTCGAGACAGGTTGCCGAGACCCATATATAGGCATGGGTGAATTGGAGAAGATACCCCAGACTCATGACGGGGCGAGCTGATAACGCGGGGTCTCGCCATGCCTTGTGATTGGCGGCGTTTGCAGGCCTATCTCTGATGCTAGCGGTTGCGGGTCCTCAAGATCGGCCTTCACAACGCCTCCAATCATATCCGAGCTCCAATCAGCCGATGGCAAAGTTGATAAAGGACTTTCCAGCTGTAAGAGATACATACCATTATTTTATTCATCTTGAATGGGCGTGTTTTCTGTCGACCTAAACGTTGTCTTATTCATCTTTTCCTGCCATGTCTACCACAATCACAACCACTGCCCAGGAGGTCACCACCTCTCTCAAAGCCCTGAATCGTCTGGAGATACGGGATGACGAATACCCAGGTCTTGACCCGGAGTGGAGAAAACTATGGAATACACACGGTAGCTCCATGATTAGAGCCGACGAAGTCAGCATCGAGGAGTACCGACTTGACCCAGCCAAGTACAGTTTCACTTACCCAACATGCAAAGGCCCCGAAGTCTTCCATGTTGAGGATATGAAAATCCCTGTTACGAAGCCTAAAGGTGAAATTACCATTCGCATCTACTCACCCGAGGGACCGGGGCCATTTCCTGTTCACCTGAACTTTCACGGAGGCGGCTGGGTCCTGGGTGGCCTCAACTCCGAAGCAGCATGGTGTCGACACATGTGCAATGAGGCGTCCGTCAAAATAATCGATGTTGATTACCGTATGGGTCCAGAGCACCCCTATCCAACTGCCATCTATGACTGCTGGGATTCGGTAAAATGGGTATGCGTGTTAACATTCCTATCTAAATCTAGTTGCTAACTTAACCTAGGTCATAAACAATGCAGCACAACTGAACATCAATCCCGAGAGCATCTCGTTTGGTGGTCTTTCCGCAGGTGGCCATATGTCGGCCGTCCTAGCTCACTTCGCGCGCGATGAAGGCATCAATATCAAGTTACATCTCATGATCGTTCCTGCGATCGACATGCGCTACTGCAACAGCAAGATAACCCAGCTCACAGCGGAAAACTGTCCTTACGAGAGTGTGTTACAATTGCAAGATCTACCATGGGGGCCATTGGGTCGAGAGAAGTGGTTCTTGAGATATTGGGTTGGCGAAGATGCTGGTAAGCAAACCCCTCCGAAGAGGAAGATCTGAGACTAACAGGACACTACAGATAAGCTTGAGCATCTTTTGAACAATGAATGGATCCTGACTCCGGTTCTTGCCCCGGACTTCAAAAACCTGCCTCGCGCGCACATTGTAACAGCAGAATTCGACCTTGAACGCGATGAGGGCGAATTATATGGGAAGATGCTCAGTGATGCGGGTAATCACGCTACGGTCAAGCGATATGCCGGATGTCCTCATGCATTTGGTCACTATAACCATCCAGAACGTGGCATGTCAAAAAGTTTCGAATTCATCAGAGACACTGCTGCGTTATTAAGAGATGTGCATGAGTTTTCAGGTACAGATTAGAAGCTTACAGAGAAAAGAACTTCGATAGAATTACATATCCTGTTGCTATTTTCCGAAGTTTTCGCAAACTTCTAACGGATTATGAAATCTGAATTAGTTACCAAATACATGAGTTCCAATTTAGTGTGAGAGTACTACCTTATATCGTGACAAATACATCAACTGACAAGTCCAATACAAAAATACGTATAGATTCTTTAAATATCAGTAGATGCAAGGTATCTCATACATAGCCTTGCGATGTACACATTTGTCTCTCTTAATCGAAATCATGTGAGTTCTAGAGATAAGTCAATATCTTACCCTAGGTAGACATACCTGGAGTCTAGGCCCACATTCTTATCAACTGCAGTATCAGGATCCGCAACCGAACGCCACCAATCATATTCGTCGCCGAACCATCGATAAGAATTGGCCGAGACTAACCTGTTTCATCCCTGGTGTTGGCCGATGAAAAGCAAGGAGCAAGATATCAAGATATTTAGAAGAGTCTCTTCAATAACCTTCCTATCAGGTCACAAGTTATCCATCTTCTGATTAGTCCCATACCTAAGACTTACCATCCATCATGGCTTCAGATGGTATTGTTATAGTTGGGTACGGTTGTTTTGATCTTTAGCACTGCACTGGAATTCAATACTAACAATCGTTCTAGCGCAGGAATTGTTGGCCTAGACGTCGCCTTTGTCCTTTCTCAAAGGGGATATGGCAAAAACATCACAGTCATTGCTGAGCATCTTCCTGGCGATACAGCTCCATCGTACACTTCACCATGGTGAGCACAATCAGAAATGACTGTATACTCGTCTGACACATCGCAGGGCTGGTTGCAACTTCTCAGCTATATCTGGTACTGATGCCAACGCTATCAAATGGGACCAAGAAGGGTACAGACATTTGAAGAGCCTTGCTGCAGAGAACCCTGACAAGTCCTTTGTCAAAAGAACGCCTTCAATTGAGTTTTGGGACGACAATGTGCCCCACAACAAGATCAAGGCGATGGGAGAATATCTGGACGACGTAAGTGGGCTCCAGCATTGGAGGTCTCTCTTGTTGAGGTCCGATACTAAGTCCTTTTCAGTTTCGAGTTTTGCCTGCACAGGATTTTCCTAGTGGTGTCAAGTTTGGATGTGCATTTACTACGCTCACTGTCAATGCTCCAGCACATTGTCAATACCTTTACGAGAGGTTGAGGAACGAATACAACGTGCAGTTCATCAGGAAGAGACTACCTAGCATTCATGCAGCGTTTGAAAACCCAGCGACAAAAGCGGTCTTCAACTGCACAGGGCTAGCATCAAGAACACTTCTTGGAGTGGAAGACAACAAGTGCTACCCAACGAGGGGACAGGTGCTGCTTGCAAGGGCACCACATGTCAAGACGAACATTATGCGTCATGGTAGCAACTATGAGTCGTACGTGATCCCCAGACCCGGTTCAAATGGGAACGTTGTCTTGGGAGGTTATATGCAAAAAGGTGTAGAGTAAGTTAGACATCAATTTCCAGGATAAAGCGGCTATCTGACATGACAAACAGAGATAGCGCCACTTATCTCTCTGAGGGTAAATCAATTCTAGCACGTACAACAGAATTGAGTACCGAGTTGCGGCAACATGATGTCGAAGTATTGGCCGCGTTCGCTGGTCTTCGACCATCTCGTGAGGGAGGTGCACGCATCGAAAGAGGAGAAATCTTGATTGATGGAGTAAAGCGCCCAATCGTTCATAATTATGGTGCTGGTGGTACGGGCTTCCAAGCAGGCTATGGTATGGCCTTGGATGCCGTTGACAGCATTGAAGACATCTTGAGTAAGATATTGGTCAGACCGATGTTATAAAGCAGATACAAGTATATAGCTTGTGCAATATGACCGATTCAGGCATTCTGTAATGCGTCCAAGGCCAGTTTCACATGTGGCTCCAACTTGAGAACATTGTCTATGCCGCGCCAAAAGATGGCATCGATCCGTAGTAACCCTAGACGGAGGACCTCTAACGAGCTTGCCTTGAGCCGCAGCTGCTTCCGAATTGACAATAGTGTCCGAAGCCAAGATGACGCTTCTTCAACGTTGGGGGATGATACAAACATGAAGAGCACAGCAAAGCATAGCGACGAAAACGCACCCTGACACCAAGGCGGCCAGTGTCGTGCAGTTCCTTCGGTTTTGAGATTATTGAAAAACTTGAGAAATCCCTCGAGAGCAATTTTGAAGCATTCCCGAGGATTACTGTCTTGGCTTGGGATTTCGGTAGTAGAACTTTGACCTGCCTGAGAATGGACAGCGGCACGCAGAGCCAGTAATTGGATATAATGGTGACCAAGCTCGTTGACTATTAGGGGTATGGGGCTATCGTGAGTAGTTCCGTCGAACCCTGGATTATCCCGAACGTTGCCATCGTGAATATTCGAGACTTCATTCATCATACTCTTTATATATGTCATTTGGCCAACTGCTGACGACCGGAGGGAACTTCAAATTGTCAGCATCAATTTCAGAGGATATTAACCGGAGACATTACGTACTAGAGACGATCCAGAGTCGCAGCGAGGTGGGTGGTGATAGCTGAGAACGTCATCATGTGCGTCCACTGCGAGGCATCTAGACCGCTTGAGTGGCTATCTTCTACAGTCAATTCGTCCACCAGCCAGTTTGATCTGCTTATGTACGGAGTTCTCCCGAGAGCTGCAGCTAGCCATTTATCGAGGGCATAGATGAAAAATGATAGCCGGCGCCTTGCGCATGCTTGAGCCATTGGAATGTTCCATGTTGAAGGATCTAGCTGTAGACCGATATTGATTGCTGCCGACACTAGTACGCCCATGTTTGTCCATCGGTAAGATGCGTCTGACACAAGGGGGTTTGAAGAAGGCCTGACTACAAGTAAGAACAGAGTTTGAACGGTCGCGATAGTTGGTGAGTGGATGTCAGAAGCAACGCCAGTGTTAATTAGGCCAGCTAGAGTTTTGGCATCGGGTGGATCGTAGGCCATGTCGATGCAAAGATGGTCGTCGTACATCGCGAAGGGCAAGGATATGGAGTAGATAGCCGCCAATAGGCAAGGCGAGCTCGTCGCGGTATCTGGAAGCGACTCATCTGAGAAAATTGGATAGTGGGGCGCAATGAACTTTTGATAGAGACGAATCAACGTCTTGCCTATATTTTGAGGGATGGTCTTTTCAAGTTGTTCTCTGGCATCGGATGTTCGCACTGGCAGGTGTCCTGCTTCTTGTCGACTTTGCATGAAAAGCGACGCATGCGGAACAACAAACTGTACGGGTGGACTGTTGTTGACTGAGCGTATAGCCAGCTGTTTGAACTTTAGGGTTCCATTGTCATCAGTTCGATAGTGTCGTAAGAGATAAGGATCCATATCCCCTGTAGGACCAAGGATCTCTGGGTTTAGGTCTTGGTTTCCATCTAGCAGTGGATATATCCCACCCGAAGCGTTATCTGCTGGTCTAGACTCCGTTATCAGAGAGTTGTTGTCGGGCGTCTGAAACATAAACTGGTATTCTGCACTGTCAATGTTGAGGTCTTGGAAAAACTGCATATCCAAGTCTGAAAAGGGAGTAATTGACGATGGCGATGCCGTTTCTCGCTCCAAAGTCATGATTTCTGACGACGGAGATACTGAATCAACAAAATCTTCTCCTGCAGGTCCAGATGTTTCTTCGTTGGCTGCGCGCTGCCTCTTCCGAGGTCTCGCGGCCTCCAGAAAGGTGCATATTCTACCGTGCTGCTGACATGACCTGCAAGGAGGTTCCGAATCAATTCGACAGGCCGTTTTACGAGAACGACAGAAGTCGCATGGCCTCTGACGCTTGCTCATGTATTTGCGCATGGGGTAGTGATATCAGTGCAGTTGAGTTTAACGGAATGGAGCTAAACTAAGTACAGTTCTCTTGCTCGATTTTAGCGTCGGAAAGCGCTCCGAGTGTTTTTCCGAACAGCCTTGTTAAGTCGCCTCGTAGCTTGACAATCTTGAAGTTTATTTCGCGATGGTGATATGGAGTCATTGCTTTGACATTGACAGAGATGGTCACTGGCTAAGTAGTGGGATTGACTCGAGAAGGACACGAATGGCTAGATGTATTTCAGTAGTACTGCGTACCTTATCGAAACTCTATCATCAACTCGAGCACCGTGTTAACTTTCGCAATAAAGTCATTGCAGTCATGACATACCGTACGAGAAACAAGAATCGTTCCTCTCCAAAGTCTGTCAGGGGGTATTACACTTCTAAGCTCGTCAAGCCTCTTTTAGAACGCCAAGTCTCGTTGCGATTCATCAAGAGACAAGTTTGACATTCCAAAGTCATCCATGGCCTTATTCCAGGGAAGCAATAAGTGCTTGATAATAAAGTAAGCAGTCAATTGCTTCTCTGCGTAACAGGCATGGAACTGCCCACATCTGCCTTGGTCTTTTGCATCCACAGGTAGCTGGTGGCCAACGAGTTAACAAAGGCGAAAGACTTCGTCTATCCATGTTCTTCCCTCAATCTGAACATTATATTCCAGGCCGGATTGGTGCCCCCAACCGCTCATTACAGCCACAGGCGGGAACCCAGATTTCTCAATAATGTCACCTCTGAATAGGATACCAATCGTCTTGTATTTATTAGGTACATCAAAGTTGGCAAGTAAATAAATAATATTCCTCCCGTCACGTATCGTTGTAAGGGCGAAGCCGTTGAGATGTGAAAGGGTTGCCGTGTCCGGATTCTGTTCCCCTTCTACCTCCTCATAGAGCATCCTGGTAATTTCCGCCCGATCCAAGTTCCTTTCATGCGTTAGCTCCTTATAATTTTGGAGTCCACGACCAGATCGGCCGTATCGTTCTTCGCTGTTCTCGCGAGTATCTGCAGCAAAGTCGATGTCTCGTAACCATTTCCCTTGTCGCATACATGTGATGGACTTGTCAGCTCCGTATGACAGCAAGCACTTCACGTTTTCCAAGCGCCCCCATAATGCCGCTTCCATTAGTGGAGTTCGTCCATCAACACTTCTCAAATTCGGATTAGCACCGAACTCAAGGAGCAATTTGACAATTTCCGGATACCGCTCGCAGGCGGCCAAATGTAATGCTGTTTCTCCCGTCGTCGTGATCTCCTCTATTTCCGTCTCAGTGGCGTCTTGTTTTCCATCCTCATCGCTTTCATCCACACGAGTATAACGAGTTATGACAGCTTATACGCCATAGAGAAGAATGTCCTTCTCTTGAGACGTCTCAAGATAGGAGCGAACATTTTCTAAATTACCCAGAACCATATTGGAGACGGTTTGTACCAGTCTGTTGGGATAATAGTCAAGGCATTCTATATCAACTTCCTCCCGTGCCTCAGTCCACTTCGGCCGGTCACTAACATCAACCTTAGGGGCGGGATCAGATTGCGCAAAGTACGCAGCAGGATCAGCTCCTGCACGCACGTATAAACCGCGGCTCCAATCGATCTCATAAAGTCCAGCGGAGGGGAAACAAATACTGTAAGACTCATAGTTCTCGCAATAGGGCATGCGACAATGCTTAAAGTGGTAGTCTCTATTGAAACTGTGTATATGGATCTTGTCGCAGTGCGGGCAGCGGATATACATATCGGAGCTGTCCCACCACACAATATCGGCGTTATACTTTAAAGAATAGGCCATATTAATTGATACTAGATTGTTATCTTATAAAGTCAAGTTCAAAGTCGGATACAGGGAAATTATGTTGATGGATAATGCACATAACAAATCGAGGTACTGGGAAGCGGGGTTTATGATGTGATGATTCTGGAGCGGCACGAAAGACGAATCCTGGTCCCAAGACTGTAATTGGCTAGAACAATCTTTACTTATTGGTTCTGTTAGGATATTGGTAATCGTATCGATAAATTAGAGTCAAGTAGACACAACAACGAGTATAAACTTCAATGGCAAAATTAACCTTTATTACCCTTGAAAGCTGGACCAATAGTATAACTGCTTGGCCTGGAATCACTTACCAGGCATTGTGTTGTTGTAGTTACGCTTATCAATGCAATAAAGTAAGTCTTGAATCCCGTGCAGCGTTGTAAAGGCACTGAGTTCCTTGGTCGAAGATAAAGAAGAGATACATCTTTTGTAGGTATCAGTTGACTGTCTTGTCCTGATCGACGCCAAGTAATTTCCTTAATAAGGAACAAAGTAAAACAACCACAAAAGCTTGTCGATAATTCACTTACTGGATTCCAAGCAACTTGAGGAAATCAACTACACTAGATGTGATTTAAATAGCGAGCATTAATCAACCTGATCTGTGCTATGTTTGATGGGAAATTCGTAATGTAAATTTTTAGGGTCCTGAAATAAAGCTTTTCAAGTTCCATCTTGCTTCCGCGATATCCCATCCTTTTTTGTCTATGCAAATATTCTTCTCCAGATTAGAAACATTTCCATTCTGTTTATCACCAGACAAAACGGGAGTCTTGATGCCATGGATGATATCCCACACCGAGAGAGCACTATATCCCGAGAATGGTTATTTTGACTTTATCATCGGTAGAGTCTTATCCCACATTTATTTCACCAGGTGCCCGAGAAGCCTGCATGAACATTCATAGCCACAACCGACTCGTCCTGTAAAGAGGTCTTTTTATAGGTTATATAGCCCTGAGAAAAGTCGATCGATTATATCGATGCGCTGCCCTTCAATGTTATCTTTTAGATATTAGCCAGTGCATGATAGGTCGAGCGGGAACAACTACCGAGGATTTAACCGGGTATTGGTAGGGGTGTTTCAATAAGCCCAAATGTCGCGCGTGTTACGTGAATTGCCAGGGTCCTAAAGGCCACCGGTCTTCGAAAAATCCATAGTATAAATAATAGCGATACCTCAACTTCACCAAAAGGCTTTATCAATTTAAGTTATTCGTTCGGGAAGTCGTATTTCCACCACCCAGAAAGAAGCACAGCCCAACGATCAAAAAAAAAACCGCGACAATTTCAAGGCAATTGTAGTAATCAACAAGGATCCCAAATTATGCTATAGTGTCCAGGTCCAGCTCTGTAGGTACCTGTCTGTAGTGGCCATATATAATGTCAAGTAAGATAAGGAGGACACAGGCGTTCCATTCTGATGCTATAATTTCCAACAAACCTTGATCGTTCGGTCGCAATTCCCGGAAGTTACCACTCATCATCTTGCTAAAGACTGGTAAAGCTATGCAAAGATGCTTGGAGGATACTCGAAAATTGATCTTATTAGGATGGCCGTTCTCCTAATATGGCTGTAGAGATGTGATTGCATCGTATTCCGTTGGTATCTTTATCTTTTTTCGTCTTCTGTTTCGCTACAAGGCAGTCGAGCTTGGTCCGTATTTCTCTTTATCATTCAATGCATCTTGCTCCTTTATTGCACGAACTTTCTGCAAGTTGGGGCATCGCAAGGTGAATAAGGTATCAGCATTTGGATCCAGTTCTAGGAGAGATTCCTTCATCTTGAATGCTTGAGATGGCTTGGATTTTAGTATTTCTTTCTTGGGTTGTTCTGGAGAAATCAGAAACGGTTGATAAGCACGTCTTGTGCTACTTTTATATTGTATAAGAAAAAAGTTACTGATCCTAGACTTTAGGTATTGCCTGGCAAACCATGAACTTTGTGATATCAAGGTTGTTCTTTGTGCGCAACTCAACCTTATGTGACTTTTAGCTGTAAGCATAGCAATTGAGGTAGACTTCAGAAAATGCACTACAAAACTAGGAATTCTTTTATTTGCCCGATTGGCTGAATAGTAGTTTCTAAATTGATTTGTTTGAAAATTGCTGGTCTGAATATTACTAAGCAGAAAGCCGTTGCTTCTAAGAACCTAGTGTAGCTATGAGCGAAAAGAAGGATATCCTGGAAGTATTGCCTCTAAATGGGATGCGAACAGTCTTGGTAGCTATCAAGCAGTACCTCATCTTAGAGTAAGCTTTCTTTAACTCTTGACTTGGCCTAACACGTCCCCAACACCTATACTTCAGGGCAGGGCAGGATCTGGTCCTACAGCAAGGCCGATGTAAGTCTCCATCTGCATTCTCCACCACTCAACGTCCTGACGATCATTCATAAACTCAGCATATCCAAGAGGCTCAGTATTGTTTGCCTTGAAGACATTGTTCTCACCCGTAAGGCTCTGTCTTACGGTTGGCGCACCACTCTTTGCGATGTTCGTTTGCCATGCATCATCAAGGAGGAAAGAGGCCAATAATTTCGCGCTGTTGGGCCGAGGAGTTGAGGCAAAGATGGCAGACTGCTGGGCCCATGTCATGAAGCGATCTGGGGACGCTGGTTTGACTACCTTCAAGAAAGAGGTGGAAGGGGTAAAGACGCCGAGACCAGAGAATGTCAGCACCCTAGGCCCACCTGATTCATGATCCTGAATGATTGTCCCTGTTGCTAGAGTCGCGCCGCGAACCCACTTGACGTCCTGCTTCAAGAGGGCATCGAGCCACTTGAAGCCATACTTCTGAATGATCAACTTGAACTGGTAGAGAACACCGTCGTCATCGTTAGGATAAGTCAAAACGATCTTTCCCTTCCAGTAGGGATCCAAGACGTCAGCATAGGTCCGGGGAACCTTTTCCGGTGCAACGCGATCAGAGTCGTAGTAGAAGGGTCCGAATTGGTCTGTTGTTCCCGTTAGACATTGTTTGTAGACGTGGTGGTTGAGTGGACTAACTATAACTGACAGGGAAGAACGCGCCATCAGCATCTTTGATCCTCGGGTCGATATCATCAAAGTTGTTTGGTTTATACTGAAGAAGACGTCCTTCCTTCTTCCATCGTGGAAAGTCATGAACGGTTTGCAGCATAGCGTAATCGATAAACGGTTCACCGTCTATGTAGCTCCTGTCAATGCGAGAGTCGGCGTACTTGGAGAGCTCCACGGTCACATTGATGCTGATGTCAGGGAATCGCTTGGAAAAGGCCTCGAGCAAAGGAAGCGCACCGCGACTGGCTACATCCAACTTTGTTAGTATCCGCAATCACAGTCATCAAAGTTGCGGTGAACATACTGCTTCCCCCAGAGTAGACGTTGAGTGTCCCGTTCTCCTTCTTAGCATCTTCATAGATCTGGTCCAAAGACCGATTCTCCACTTCAGTAGCTAATGCTAGCGACTGCGTAGCTAGAGCCAGGCAAACGAGCTTGAGCGTAACCATTTTGATGTCCGATGTTCTGAATGCTTTTACTGTAAACGGTGTTTGTCTTGTGTCCGTTTCACTGATCATTCGAGACTTAATGAAGATTTATATATGTTTTTTGACCTCTTTCTCTATCGCGTCAATGTGGTCTAGCTATAGCATTTCAAGGATGATTCCTCATGTCAATCCTGACAAAGGGAGTTGCTTCGTAAGCATCACTATAATTTTTGCCAATTCTGGTACAGTGCATTTCTTCATAAGCATTACCATAACTTGTGTCATTTCCAAATACAGGGTTAGGACTCTTAAAACTAGGCAGTAGTATTAAATGTACTCCGTAGGCTTGGCTTGTAGGCAAGACTGTAGATCCTATTCTAACTTGCGTGATGTATGGCAACCAAAACCGTGCACGGAGTTTTGAATCTTCGTGTTAGCGCAGAGAAGCACCCAATCGCTACGGAAACTCTAATAGATTGACAGTTGGCTCAGATATAAGCTTTCTCGCATTACAGGTATTAATGACAACTTTTAAAAATTGGCAATTATGTTGCATCTAAGAATGAGGCATTGCCTACGGAGTTAGGGTGGTATTTACAACTGCCGATAATTTAACCTGAGACGATCCTTAGGCGGAGTTTGCATTCAACGTCAATGCCGATCTTTAAGCATAAAACATACCATTACAGCTACAAGTGGAAATAGAATCTCTTCTATAAAAGCATAGTTAATCCGCCCAGTAAAACATACCATCAACCAATTTGTAACCATCACACTTCAAATCACATCACCAATTCTATCATTCCCCATCATGAAGTTCCAGAACATCTTTAGTGTTTCTGCGCTTGTGTCAATGGCACAGGCTGCGCCTGCCCAAGTTCAAGAGGCCTCGTCTGTCCAAGCCGTAAGTCTCTCCTCTCTGACTACTCGAGAGCGCAACTAACCCGTTTCTACAGCGTGACGTGCAAACTTGCAAGGCACCTGGCGAACATACATGCGCAGTCATCGTCTACGCTAAACTTTCATCATTTGGTATTCCTGGAAGTACTGTCGGCGGATCTGGCGTCCACGTTGTCGATGGAAACTGTGGTTCTATTATCGCTGGCGGTAATCTCGAACGCAATACCCCGGGCTTCAGCGCCGACTTCACCACGGCTTATGGGCCTCACTTGTACTTTGGCGCCAATACTATCGGTATTCGAAACATCGGTGGTGTCAGGTACCAGTACAATGGCAAGAGCTACACCCAGGAGAACTGCTTCAACACTGGTGGTAACAGCGGACTTCTGGCTGTTGATGCTATTCAGTGTAACTTTGAGTGTTAAGGATCTTACTACTCGTCGGCTAGCCGGGAGGAGGGGACAACTAAGCAAGTTGGGTATACAGGAGGTACACTGCAAGAGTTAAGTTCATATTGACTGTATTATTTCTTGGTTTTACAAATATTCCTATTCTCCATACATTTGATCGTCCAGTTTGTGGACGCATTTGGAAAGTTGAAAAGATAATGGCTATACAGAACTGCAATACTGAAATGGAGTTTCTCCGCCTTGGTCGCCGATATTATTCAAAGGGCCGGCGGGGACTTGCGCCTGGCGGGAGCTTGAGGAAATGTTTTTCTTCATCAGCCAATACGTTAGTGAAAATTATAAGTCGATTGCGATGGAATCCCGCAATTATTAGACACCTCCTTTATCCTTTTTGCGCTTTTGGCCCTTGCACCTTCATGTTGAAGACAACGCCTTTGCTTTACTCGTCAATTCCTCCCTTGTTACCTGATACCAAATCGTGACGCCAGCACACAATTCCCTGAAACTTTACGCGCTTTGTAACTCCGAGTGTATCGGAGCCCCGATCATCTTAATCTAGTGCCCGCTAGAGGAGACTACTCGGACCATCTAGTCGGGTCTTTCGCTGGGTCTCCTGGGCAGGTCCCACCATGGAGCAGCATCTGTCCACATGACGGACATACCGCAAGTGCATGGTAAGCATAGGAGGATTGATGCCTGCATGAAACCTCGTTTCACTTTGACGTGTGCTGGGAAGTGTCAGTGTCTGTACAGTGATACGAAATCTCTAAGAACGAACTGTATTTTGCATAGTACTTGATCCAATCTGAAGTCTTTGGCTTGGCCATTTCGTAACACAGCTGTAGTCTAATTATGGACAGATTATACACTCAGAGGAAAGTGGAATGCGGTTTGTGTTAAGTAGACTAAGGTGAAAGAGAATAAACAAGGATCAAGCCAGGGAGCTATCGGCGCCGACGTCATGAACTATTTCCGAAAAGGGAAATCACCGGAAATAACAGCCCCCAAAGCTACGTCACTGATAATGTTCTTAATAAGTGGGTAAATCAGACTTCCATTGGCTAATTAATCACCTACGGGCAATTATCTCGTGGGTTGTTGTTTATTCTAGACAGTGTGTTGTTACCTCTTATCTTTCTCTTTGTACGCCGAGATCTACAAGCTGTCAGTGGGAGCCACGGCTGAGAAAATGGCCGCAATAATTCGATCTAGTACCGTCGGGAGAAAGGAAATGCAGGATTAAGGTTGAACTCATTGGGTCATCACCAACATCTCCAGAAGAGACACAAAGATTTCCTTGTCCTCGGTTACCATCACTAAAAGTCTAGATGTCCAATAGGGATGGTAGTCATAGGGTCAAACAATGGACACACGATCTGCATGAGGTCACGAGCACTATCATTTACACGACTGGCTGGCAAGACGAACGCCTCAAATTGCAAAAGCAGTTTCCGATTCATATTGAATAGCTTGCTCCAATGTAAACCGTTAAAGACTATAGTTCCTAAGTACAAAGTACTTTCGGTTGAAAGTATAGGGCTACTGAACACATTGAGCATAGTAGTCATTGACTGACTTGCACGTTCCTGTAGCACAGCACTTAGAGCCTTGCCAGCCCTGTCCGCCACACTGACCCCAAAGAGAAGCACACTATAACATGTCAGAACATTCTGGTCGTTTTCAGACATCCATTAGAAGTTATGGGCGCTATAAGGGAAACTTACATTACCAGGTTGAGTGGGCTGGGCGGATGGCTGTGTCGATGTTGCCTTAGTAGATGTCTGAAGGGTGGTAACAGGAGGTGTACCACTGTTGTCGCCTCCGCCAGCACCGTTGCAAGAGAACTGAGGTCGCAGTGAATTAGTCACGGTCCAGCAATGCTTTTTTTCTGACTTACCACTGCAGGGCCTGGAATGACGTAGCTGTTGAAGTTGGAGTAGATCTATACGAGGAGTGTTAAAAGTCGATTTCACATATGAAGGGTAGATGCTGTCTTACGTTCGCCGTATAACCAGGGTCTGTCTCTTTGAAGGCGCCCGGAATCTTGACTTGGGAACCAGGAACAGTGCTGCCGCCGCCATTGAGGTTGATCTGAGCACAGCTAATGTAGAACTGGGGTATCAAGTGTTAACCTTGTAGCTTTTCGAATATATGTTCTCTACTGACCTGAGGGATGCCCGCTGGCCACGGGTTGTGGATACCCAGACTCTGAATACGCAGAAGGTACTCGCCGTTAGGGATGCAAACGGGAAGATTGAAGGTGTAGCTGACTAGAGACGTGGCAAGGTTAGCTTGTGCCATAGTAGTGTACTTATTCTCATTGGACTTCAACTTACGACTCATAGGCCAGCTTGAAGATCCGCCGTTGAAAGTTGGGCCTAAGGATACATTGTTAATTGTTACATCTACAGCATGTCTTCACGATGCATACCGTAGTCCTTAATCTTGAACCAGGTTCCGCTACCGTCGTAGGCCGAGGCAGAGCTAGGTGCTTTGGACATATATACCGAGATAGGTCCCTGATGATAGACAGCCGTGTCGAGGGTAAAGGTGATGGATTCGCCCGCCTTGACTGCGACAGTTTGAGTGTTGGTTCCCGATGCGCCGACATTGCACCGCAAGTCGTTCGAGTCTAGCTCTACATCGCCGTACCATTAGCATCTTGTAGTTCCAGTAGGACTGAGGAGCCATACCGGTGACAGGAGAGTTGTAGTTGGAGTTCTGTCGGATATACTGAAACACGGGATATTTGGTCGAACCAACTGTCAGCTGCTGGAAGATATAATGGGCGGATGCGCTTTGCATCAAGGCCAGGGTGGCCGCAACTAGATTAGCAGTCTTCATGATGGCTCGGCAGCAGCTTAGTCCTGATGAAAAGCTCAGGGAAAAGAAAGGATATTTTTGAGTTTGCCTTGATAGCCTAGAGCGAGGTATAAATGAGAGGAACGGTTGAGACGGCATACAACGGTTTCTCAATCATCGCCCAATGGCATCAATCTGCTGACCCTCTCGTTGAGATTTAAGAGTCTTGACGTGTCAAGTGATTATTCCGTAGGTCCGAACGTCCGAGAAGGGAAATATATTTGTGACATTATGCATGTCTCGAGCCTTAAATGGATAGACTGATGAACCAACATGGACCGTGTTTCCGTAACAGCATGCCATCCTTTGCATCTTACCACTTCAACCTTTTTTCAATAGCTACAAGCTAGTAATTGACCCTTACTTTTCTATTCAATTAATCAGTCCTCTACTAATAATGAGTGGCTCTTACTATTCCCTTTATCTGAACTAGATTTACTGTGCAAATAAAGATGAAAGATGAAAGACAAGTTACAACCGGATAAATGTAACACGTAAATTGCAAATTCATCCTGTGAGGAAGACCCGTATCGGAATGTCACGCTCCGTGCTGGATTCAGAAGCCAGCCACCCAGCCAGTATCGAAGCGCTTATTCGGGCTTCAAGCATTTAAAATGGGTTACATTATGATTTTGCCTATAATCTTCTACTAACTAATAAATAGGAGCTTACATGTCTGTCCTCCCATTCTATAATCTTGTGCAAGATTTGTGGCAATAGTCCTCGTCTAGTCGCATTCCTCGTCCGTCACAATGTGTCCCTGTGCCCGATATCCAAGACTACGACGAACCCCGATACATTCTCTCAGAGCGTAAGATTTCAGAATAGATTAAATACATACGGAAAGACGATCCAGGGGTCACAAAGACATCGGCAGTCTTAGTGAAGTACCCACACATAAGCGGCAGAACTACAGTTACAAAGTCACCTTTAATACCCACCACATTCAGCCTAATGCCTGTTAGTAGATCTCATATAGATTTTTAAAAATGGCAAGACTCAGTGTAACGTCTCCTCTGTCTTTCCCATCCGTCTCTCTTTTTTATCGCGTCTCTGTTCTAAGACTTGTGACTAAGAGCAGGCAAGTCCGGTGAGCACGACTCCATGGGAAGAACGTGAAGTCAGAGCCTACTATCCAGTGATGGTAAATTCCAATCATAGCGTGATTGTCATAGAAGGAAACCCGATGGGTTTGGTTTGAGCATTGGAAAATGCACCGCGGGAATGTGTAGCTTCTGAATGCAAATTCTACTAAATACCTTAATGTCTAAGCAAACTAAAATAGTGAAAAGGAGAGAAAGAACCTCTGAAACTATACTTCTCCTGTTATAGATAAGAGAGCAGATCACGGGTCCATTTGATTGGACAAAGAATATTAGTTTGCAAAGAAACAAAGATGCCTCCGCAGCTGAGAACCCCTGCATTTGAGCTGAGTCTTGATGGAAGTCCTCACCAGAGACTGCATTCACAAACCCTGCGCTTATCACCAGATTTTATTTGTATCTATATAAATACATCATGCAGGCGTGTTTCATGGAGACTGGGAGCAGTCACCCCGGATTAATATGGTTCAATATTTGCAAGATCCGAATCTGAGTATCGAGTAGGTGCTACCTTTAGCATGTGCTACAAAAATAAATTGACAAAGAAACCAAGCTGTAAGTTAACCCAATTTAATGATTTAGAGTCACGCAGCATAGACATGTTATTCGCAGGGATAACTCTTTCATAAGTCGAGCTATTTCTAGATGAAAACAAAATAATTCCTCTTGAGACAAAGACACTCAGCTTAATAAGCCAGTCCAAAATGTATCATGCTAATCGCATGACTAGGAATGTATTATATATAGTATTTATAGCTGCTAAATATAAGGACCTAACAATTAAAGATTAGCTTTCCAGTATGCTTATAACAAAGGTCCGCATACTTTTGCAATAGGAAGGAGTTTGGCCATGTTGGGAACCTGGCCGATCCCTGCTAGATTAATTTCAGGGGCCTTTTGACCGCTTGGACACTCGACCAGGGTCATTCACCTGCCTAACAGAGCCTATGATAGACGATAGTGGAACCTGGAGACCTTTTGCAAAGTCTCCATCAATGCTGTGACTGTAGTATAAGAAGTGCCGACTTGCAGCAACTGTTGATTTTCCTTCCAGGCGAATTCCGTTCTTTTCTTGCATTTCGATATTTCCCCATCCAACATGCGCTTCTCAACTATTTCTGTCGGTCTTCTTGCAGCCGGTTCCGTCACAGCCAGTGTCGAGAAACGAGCACCGCTTATTAGTCGAGATGAGAGTGGTATCGAGGGAAAGTACATCGTCATGATGAAGCCAGCCTCGGCCAGTGAGATGAGCACTGCACGTGTCAAATCAGCGGTCAAGGCCGTTGATGTCAAGCCTGATATGGTCTTTGACAACTTGGGTGGATTTTCTGCAAGTCTGTCTGCCCGCGATGTCGAAGACCTACGCAACAACCCCAACGTGAGTACAGAGACAGCTTGTAGATTGTCAGAGGAAAGTTGGCTAATCAAGTACATCTAGGTGGCGTACATTGAGCAAGACTCAGTTGCCAGAATTTCCACTGTTCAGAAACAGGCACCATGGGGTCTTGCGCGACTGTCAAGCAAGACGACTGGAGCGACAAGATATACATATGATGCATCGGCTGGCCAGGGAACCTGTGCCTATGTTCTGGACACTGGTATTGACGCCGCGCACCCTGTATGGCCTCTCTACTTTCTTTGAAGATTCTCTTGACTAACATCACGCAGGACTTTGAGGGTCGTGCCGAGTTTATTGCCACGTATGTGGACGACATCTGGGAGGATGATCACGGTCATGGCACCCACTGCGCTGGCACAATCGGTTCCAAGACTTATGGAGTTGCCAAGAAAACTAAGCTTTTCGGAATCAAGCTTTTCAACTCTACTGGAGAAGGAGTCGCGTACGTTACAAACTATTGAACAACGTTTGAATGCCCAAACTAACAGTCCAAGATCTTCTATCATTGCCGGAATGGACATGGTCCTCCGTGATGCTCCCACAAGAGATTGCCCCAAGGGTGTTGTCGTGAGCATGTCATTCGGAGAGATCCCTTCGCAAGGCATCAATGATGCTGCCAAGGCCCTCGTCAACGCTGGCTTCTTTGCCGCTGCCGCTGCTGGCAACGGTGACGAGAAGGGACGGCCCGTGGATGCCTCGAACAACTCACCTGCCATGGAGCCTAGCATCTGCACTATCGGCGCAACGGCAAAGGACGACACTGTCGCTACGTTCTCCAACTTTGGCAAGGTTGTTGATCTCTACGCTCCTGGTGTCGCGGTTCTGAGCACTTGGCCTGGCGGCATTACCCGTTCTATTTCCGGTACATCCATGGCCACGCCGCACGTTGCTGGAGTTGCAGCCTACTTCCTTGGTCTTGGAAAGTCTGCGGCTGGTCTTTGCGAGTACCTCCAGAGTATTGCTCTGAAGGATGTTATCAAGGGTGTTCCTTCAGGCACTAAGAATCTTCTCCTTCAGAATGGTCAGGCCTAATGTTCAGATAACCGATTAGTTGATCGAAATGAGAATATTCCTTCAGTCCAGACAGAGATAGTATATATTTACGTTATTGTTAATTGATACCTAAACTGAGATTGATTTTTGTCTTACCGTTAGGTACATGAGTGCCTCTGTTGTTAGATGGACAATGGAAGATAACAAGGCAGCTCTTTTGAGGTGGAAAACAGTCTGACAATAACTTAGATTTACCCCAGAAATATGGTATCTTCTTACTGTCATTTCTCTATAAACGAGATTAATTTGCCTTGCGATCTGTGGCTCGATCGTCGTCTGGCCTGGATTCTCAATACGGAGCTGTAGGGTTAGATAAAGTACGATTTGTCGCAATGACTCCGGCGATAAAGCCGAGAACGCGACCGGTGATAAGATAAGGCTGGCCGAGCTTTTCCGACTTCGGATGGATGATCTAATCTACCGCGATAATCTCCGTTTGAAGCCGGATGGATGTTTTTGTGGCGCGTCAGCATCTTCGCGTAACGTGACCACAAGCATACGCACGCATACTGGTTTACTGAATAACCCGATAACATACTAAGCATCATGACGTTATCGTAATCGCTTACGCTCTTGAACTAAGCGCCACAAATTGTGCCACAATGGAACAATCTGTCAATATTCCCCTTCGCTTGAAAGATTAACGCCCCCTCGTCATGACCTGACTCGAGAACTGCTACCCCGCGCTGGGAAGTTGGCCAGGGTTACTACATTGAGGCATGCGTGGATTTCTACTTTAAGCCTCAGCTGTACTTTTCTTCACCTATACAACATTATTGGAGTCTTTACTCACGTTGTGGCGTTAGATGTCTCTATTGTCATCCAAACAAGAGTCGTAGGCGTCATGTACACGAGGCTATGGCCTTGAGGACATTGACTTTTGTTTGCTACAAACACATAAGTCTCCAGAAGGTCCTCGTTAAAAATCTTCCGATGTAATGACTTGCGAACAAAGTGCATGTGAAATGTCGCGTGACCTACTCGAGAGCTCTACTGTTCGCCTAACCACCCATGCTCATCGGATTTATTGCATGATTTCACCCACAGAGGGCGATTGTATTCTGAGATGTCAATCTGATCCCCAATAGAAAAGGTATATGCTGTAAACGACAACCTGATGTGAGAGCCGTTGATCCGTCATGATGGGATACTCTCAATTGATGCTTCACCTGATACTCTGCTCTGTTTCCATGTCGGGATGGATCGTACAGTCACTCAGCTTTTGAGTCAAGTTGTGAGACCCGGGATAAGTTGGATCTTTTGAAAACAACTTTTCAACCTCCTCATGATGAAACCACCATCCAACCCACCATCCAACAATGGCGTTAAAGCCGCACTACTCAATCGAATGACAATGCACCTGATTACTTCGTGATGGCGAGAAAGATGCAACGTTTTGATGACGCCTCTACTATGTGTTCCGCTCCCCAAGCTGCATCAATCAACCTGCACTGAGCAACGTTGGACTCCTCGGAAGGGCTTGGCGATATGTGTAAAGAGGAGCAGCTTGTGAATGATCAATAGGAACGAGAAATATTCATCAAGGAACAGTACAATGAATGAATAAGCACTAAGCCACAGGGCCACGTACCAGTCAGTTGGATCCAACACACTCGGGCTAATGATGCCGATACCGAAAAAGTTACTTGCTAAACCAATACGGTGTTTCCTTTTTTGACCGTTGGAAAACGGCAACCCGGTTCCCGAACAAAAAGTAAAACACCACAGGAACTCAGACTCCACCTCGTATAACACCGTTTGAACTAATGCAAAAGGCCAAGATGTGATAGATTGACTTTTCGCCTCCGTCAACTGCAGAACTCCAATTATCAGAGACGATAGCTCCAAGTTTGTGTGGGCACTATGAATAGCTCGCTATCCGTTGATGGCTTCATAGTGGCCAAGGCGAGAGCGTTGCCAACATGTCCACACCACCACATCAACCCCGACCTGAACACAAAGGCCAATTTTGACGCTTGTGCGAGGCAATTGTGAGACATGATGTTCGCGATGGACTGTTGGCTGCAGAGCTGTTGAACTGCTTTAGTGCTTTTGCACTTGCCCACCTTTGACTCTCCCTCTTCTATCTGTCCCGTAATACGACAACTAAACCAAGACTGTTAGGGCCATAATGCCGGCCACCCGACTAAATTGATCACCGTCTCCTTCCTCATTCGTCCCATCGATTTGTTGATTACTGTGTTTGTCAGAGCCTATCTTTTAGGGTACCTATCGGGGTTAGGTGATCTCTTTCCCCATGATTTTAGTTGCGTCCATTATTACACTTCATCTGACCAACTACCTGGGTATCCGCCCCATCAAGGCCGTTGAGATATTTCTGGATGACCTCATCATGTCATTTGTCTGCATGCAAGAACCTCGTATGCATCGAAATCTTTCCTCTTCTGGATCGGCGATGGGTAAATTCAGAGAGAGAGACTGTGTGTCTGCATGCTTGTTTTCGTTTTTGTGTGTGTGTGTGGATGTGTGTGGATGGGAGCGAAAGTATTTAGATGGTTCTCCAGATCATGTTTTGATATAAAGGTTATGATTGCCTCTACCTGTACAGATCTGCTTCTCTTTAATCCATCTCCATTCGCTGAAACATTCGTTACATATCCGAACCATGAGAGGCTTTTTCTTCCTAAGCGTCGCTGTTCTGGGCGCGGCAAATGCCAGCGTCGTGGACTTTAGACATCGCCAGCAGAGAGATGTCAAAGAGTTACTCAGAGCTTTTAGAGACCCAGTCTTCCACGAGGCTCGAAGCTTCTACGAAAGGGCTGGCGTCTCTTCCAAGTCACAAGCTGATACCAGTGGCGGCGATGGAGAGGAAAATGACCAAACCTCTTCCGCTCAGCCTGCTTCTGGTGCTTCATCCTCGGGTCATAACACTTCGGGGGGTACCGGCCAAAAGTCTACTCAGAACAATGCTGCTGTTACTCAGCCAGAATCTGATACTTCTTCATCTGGGGGTGGTACCTCGAGAAAGACCAACAGCGACTCTGCTGCTGCTGCTCAGCCTGAGTCCGACACCTCTGGATCTGGAGATGATACTTCTGGTAACACGGATCAGAGTAATGCTCCAGACAACACCAACCAGGAACCAGTTGTCTATTCTCCTTCACAGGACGATACCAATGGCGATCAACGATATGACGCCGAGGATGCCGCTCCCACCGAAGATTCTCAGCCTACAGCACCGGCGCGATATGGAAAGAACATTGTGTATAATCCAGTAAACCATCCTTCGAGCATGCCTAGCCGTATGCCCAGCCAACCCGCCAGTATGCCATCAATGCCCTCAAGAATGCCCTCAAGAATGCCCTCAAGAATGCCCTCAAGCATGCCCTCAAGAATGCCCTCAAGAATGCCCTCAAGAATGCCTTCAAGCATGCCTTCAATGCCGTCAAGCATGCCTTCTAGTATGCCTTCAATGCCGTCAAGCATGCCGTCAAGCATGCCTTCAATGCCGTCAAGCATGCCTTCTAGTAT